>APFE031213692.1:1471-88805 GCA_000404065.3 Pinus taeda
GAAGACATTGATGAGGTATAATCCATATGCTCATGTGGTTAATTATGTGCTTCTTGTTGATCCAGTTCAAGTTCCCAACAAAAAAGCATTTGATAAGTCAAAATGTTTTGAATACAATTATTATGTGCTTGCGGGGAATCATTCTGTAGAAGCTCAAAGACAATTGATGGAGGAATATCCCAATAATCCACGTTTTAAAACAATGAAATGTATCATTTACGATGGTTTATCGGATATAGAAGCAAAGTTAGTGGCATGGGATCATAATTCAGATAATGAATATAGAATTTCTATGACTTTCATCCAAAGGGTTAGATTTATTCAGTGAATTTTAAGAAAAATGTGGTGGGGATAGGATAAATGTTACTGCAGATTTCCGAAGGGAATGTTGTATGGAAATAGGCTATCAAATTGAAGAGAAACCCAATTCAAAAAGTGGAAAACACAACCTTCCTAGTGACATATTCAGAGGTGTTGATAACATTTTCCAATTGGCGTTTAGAACTGGAAATGCTTGGAACTTGATTGATGAGATTTTTAGCATGTGGGAAAACATTGGCATTAAAAACCAGAAGGTTAAAAAGTCTAAACCATTGATATGTGGTGGCAGTAAATTAGGTCCTCACTTGAAACAACTTCTAGAAGATATGACTATCACACCTTGGAGAGCAATGCAAGGAGTGAAAGATGAAAAAATTGTTAAAACAATATTATCTCGTGTGAAGTCAGGGGAATTATCATTGAAGGAAATGTCCGAGTAATTTCAAAAGTAAGTTTGTTGAATTATTTTTGTTTATTTCTAGATTATAATTTTCTTTTAAATAAAACATGTTGTTCTTGGTAGTATTTGTTATACATATCATTATATTGATTTTTTGTTACTTTATCTATGTAGTCACAAAGTTTACATGAAAATTTAAGAACAAATGGTTAGATTGTTGAATGAAGATAGTTGGGATGATGTCGTACGCAACTATCCAGATTCAAGTTCTACATCAACATTAAAATCTTTTTATCTTGCATTTAAAAAGGTATCTTGATTTACACATTTGTTTTTATTCATCTATGTACTATTTTTAATCTATAACTTACACATATATTTGTTTATTTTATAAAAGATGAAGAAGGATGATAATGGAGCACCAACTAGCTTCAGAACCTTTATTGAAAAAATACAGACTGAAAGACTGAGGAAGCAACATGCTAAGAATGTTGAACTTGATCCAACTCTTACTCATTTAATTTGGAATGGGCTAGACACTATTCAATATCAAGTAATACAAGGCGACTGTGAAGACATTGCTAAACTCATACCTAAAAGGGAGTATGCCCTGTTATTGCAGATATTCCCCATGGTTTCAATGTTCCAAATATTGACTATGATAGTGACCCTTATACTTATCAAGCTTTTAGTAAACTGGTTGTGAGATTTTTCAAATTCACGTCATCACCATTATGAAGATTTGTGACATTTCATTCAGACACACAATTGGCAATGATATTGTCAAGCTTCAAAGGGAAAGCAAATTCAAGGATACAGCTTACATGGTAAGACGTTTAAAATTTATATGTGATTAATGTTGAAAAATTCATTTATGTACAATTTCATTGAACTTATACTACTTCATGTTACAGGCAAAAGTCAAATCTTCTTAACCGTGATGATCAAGTATTTATAAATGATTGTGAGTTCATTCATATTGATAGTTGGGCAAAATATGATCGCTGTATGTCTATGATTTTTAATCGGGTGGACGAAAAGAGTCACAGCCAAATACTGAGTTATGATGTTGTTGTGAGAAAACTAACATATGAAGACAAAGAAGCAAAAAGAGGGATAGTTAACATTTATCAAAAACCACAATTATTGATTAACTATCTTATAGACATATGTTCAAATGAAGGAGATTGAGTTCTGGATTTATTTTCTGGCTTAGGTAGGTTTTGTTATATGGAATTGAATTTCAAAATGTTCCTTTTTTAATTAATACATCATTGTACTAATTTACTTCATTATTTTTTTGTGCTTGATAATTAGGTACAACAGTAGCATGATGCCTTCAAAAAGGAAGAAATTGCATTGCAATTGAGAAAGATCCATTACAATGCAATTTCATTCAGCAAATAATTAATGCTCTTCAATTTCTTCCAAATGCAATGCAAGAAATTGGGTTGAAGAAAGGGGACTTTAGTGAATCACGTGTGGCAAAAAAGGCAAAGGAACCCCAACCACCATTACATAGAATGTTTGGAGAGACATACATTAGGAGATTCGCAGACATCAAAGACCCATTAGAAGAGGAAAATGAGCAAAAGGAAGCAGAAAATATTGTGGAAGAAGACAATGATGAAACTCGGGAGGATAAAGAGTTTGGATTACGTGACATTGTTGATTAAATTTAAGTTATGCTTGGAAATCAAGCTTTGCAATGTTTTGACTTTGACATTTTATAAGAAGAATAATCAATCAATTAAAGTTGTTATGTGTTCAATATTTGTAATTTGTGATTTTCACATTGATTTTTAAGTTAATCATTATTTTTTGAAAAAAAAAATTATTATTATTAATTTTTTGACATGAAATTCATAAAAAAAAAAAAACTATTATTTAACCCATTTTTAGTTAAAATTTTTGTATAAAAATTGTGATTTTGACATGTCAATTCTAGCAAAAAATAATCAGAACTTGTAGTTTTTCTGTTATATTTATGTTAAAAATGGTTATTTTTATGTCCATTGTTAAAAAATATTGTTTTTTAGAAACAATTATTTCATGTGGATTGAAAAATTAATTACGGATATACAAATATGTAGATTATCTAAAATTCAAACTATCGACTTTCTAATTTGAAAAATGCAAAACAATAAAAACCCCACTACAAAAAAAATTAAAATTAAAATAGAAAACAAGAAAATATGAAGAAAACGACCACTTCAAAAACTATCAAATTTAGAAAATAATTATTTACATTTCATACACTAGAAAATTTAAAGTCAAAAAATAGGTCTTTTAAAAAAAAGGTGTGATGCAGAATACTCACTTTTTTAAATCAGCATGAAAATCACTACCATTCTAAAACGTAATGTACATGAAAATAATTAAAGTTCCAAAAACTATGCTCTAAAAAAAACATGTGTGTTTTGCATCACCCCTTTTCAAAATCAGGTCATTTGTTTGCTATCTCTACGAAACGGGTAACAGTACCAATTCCCGTTTCAAAATTTACATTGTTAATTGTCTTATAACACAAATAAATTCATAACTCCATGAATACTTATCGGAATCAGATGATATTTAGATCAATCATACACCTCTTGATGAGAGGGATCCAATAAAAATATCAGCTGCCATAAATAAGATGACCCACATAGAATTTGGCCCTAGTTGCCAATTTTAACACTCCCTCTCAACTAGGGAGAACTCTATCCGTTGATCCATATTTCCAAATGTACTATCTCTGCCATCAGTGCCCTGCACTGCTCTGCTTTGAACTGCTGAGCTCTACTCTGCTCTGCTCTGCTTTGATCTACTGAGCTCTGCTTTGCTCTGTTGAACCATGAAGAAGAAGAATTGATTGAGAATGTTTCATACCATTCTCTACTAACCCGAACTCAGTTTCATCTAAAGAGAGTGTGTCACATCAATCTTACTGACCCGAAGTCAGTTTTATTGATCCTAGAACAATATCACAAGAGAGTGTCTCAAACCACTCATACTGATCCCAGATCAGTTTCATTGATCCCAGACCAATGGAGGTCATCCTCGGATAGGGAGTACGATAGATACAACGATGTGTCCATTGATAGTACTAATATGGTCCTTATCCTCATTTCCCTGCTCATTGATTAGATGAGAGGTACTTCCTATGAATCCCAGACTGCATGGATAGGATGCCTCGACGGGAGAACTAATCATCCTGTCCACGGGAGAACGAATCATCCTGTCAATGGATGCCACGGAGAACTAATCATCCTGGCCCACGGGATAACTAATCATCTTGTTCCACAGTGGCCACGGAGAACAAATCATCCTGGCCCACAAGAGAACTAATCATCCTGTTCCATAGTCGCCATGGAGAACAAATAAGCCTGGCCCACAGGAGAACTAATCATCATGTTCCACAATTGCCACGGGAGAACTAATCATCCCAGCCCACAGAAGAACTAATCATCCTGTTCATAGCGCACCACCAGGGGAGGGTGAGTCGCCCTGTGGTCGTATGTTGCTCCAGTAAGTACCCCAAGCCCCCCAGAGCTCCCAGAGCTCAATGCATGCAACATGCAATACCCTTATAAGAAGGTCTCTCAATAACTCCAAGTCGTTCGGGAAAGTCATATTTGACCTATCCCTGGGGCTTTGACAAAATGTCTGCGACCTGTACATCAATCTCAATGTGATGGAGCCTCCTCGCTCATCGACTTACCATATCACAGATAAGGCAGTATCTGATGTCTATCTAATAGAGCAATCATCGAATACAGGATTCCTCAATAATCGAATCCCCCCTCTGGTTGTCATAGAGAATCACAGTGGTATTCATCATGTGTACAAACAACTCACTTAAGAGTCTCTGCAACCATGCAGCTTCACACGAGATCATACTCGTAGCTATGTATTCCGTCTCGGCAGTGCTTATAGCAACCGACATCTGCTTCCTTCTCATTCATGGTATCGAAGCAGACTCTAAAGAGAACTAGCACTGAGAAGTGCTCTAGTGATCCTCCACACTACCTGCCCAGTCAGCATTCGAATAATCATGTAGTTTCATATTTCCGGTAATGTATCTCAATCCATGAGAGATTGTGCCCCGAAGATATCTCAGAAGATTCTTGGCACCAATCCAATGACGAACCAAATATGAGCTCACCATGCTCACTGCAAAACATATGTCCCGACGGAAATTCACCAAGAACATCAACGTGAATGAGTTTATGAAACTGAGAGGCATTTCCCAAATCTGGTCCAACATCACTACCATATAACTTCTGAAACTTAAGATCCTCGAGGTAGTCACAGGCTTGAAGTTTATCATTCCATATCTAGAATCCAACTCCCTCTTACTCTTGCAAATGAGAGGGTCTGCACCTGTTAGAAATAGGTCGTCCTCATAAGGTGTCGGTATGAGAGGTCTATCATCCACAACCTTCGGGTAATGGTTTGGATCAGTTTCACTCCTAGTGAATCTCAGCTTCATCAGACAGCTATCAATCCTCTCATACTACGCCCAAGGTGTTTGCTTCAAGCCATAGAGGGATTTCTTCCACCTGTATACATGAGATTCCCGATCATGAATCTCAAACTCCTCGGGTTGTTCCAAACCTGTGGACCTGTTGCATGAGGGGAATGGTCCCCTTATAAGATTTTCCTTCAGTACATCTCAGACATGTACCTTCATGCTCTACTTGAATTCAGACATCCCTATCATCGTTTGACTCACATAAGGTAGGGCCCCATAGGTAGACCTCCGGTGTTATAAATGTGATATGTCAATTGACATGATCCCCAATGGACCATCCTACAACTTGATACAAATTGCCAACCCTGAACCCATGAGAAAAAACATCTTTGAAAATTATATTTTTTAACGTGTACCTTTCATTTGATGAATGCCACCCTGAAACCTTTGACTTCCATTTCCAAGATCGACACCAGGTTCTTCTTGCAATCAAGTACATAAAATAGATTATGTTAACGAATCGAGTTACCCTTATTCAATTGAGATTTAGCATTCCCTACTCCCTTTCTGGGATAGGTGGCATCGGTTCCAAGTATAATCCCATGATTGTTTCCATCTCTACCAAATTAGAGAGTGCACCCATCTATCAGATGAAGTGCCTTGAAGCACTACAATCTATAAGCCAGATTCCCAAAGAATCTGAAGGAGAGGGCCAATACAAGATAACGCTTCTTTATCTTATCAGAAACAACATTTGATTCTTCATACCTGGGGTTTCTTGCTTTCTATGAAGAGTCGATCATTTCCTTGATGACCTGCATTAACTGTCATTCCTTTGATCATAGAAGATGTCCTTGGAATGATTGTTATCATCATCAAGTGATGTGTCCCTGCCATTCGGACACTCCTTCGCATAATGGCCGAACTAGTTATCTGCCTTTCCTTCCACCCTGAGATTCGGTCTTCCAATGAAGTGATCTTTAGGTAGGCCATATTCCACTGCACCATTATGATAATATTCTCTGCTTCGACTTCACCCTTGGTGAATTTGAAGAGGGATGAGGAATCCACTGATCCTTTTGTCCTTTCCCAACTGTCTTCGGTGATTACTCTTTCTCTTTTGCTTAGGCATTATCTTCGCCTCAACTTTGATTCCATGTTAATTTTAGGTATGTTCTATCCTTAAGGAAATTTATTTCAATTTTCACAGTTAGCTCCATAACTTTTCCAGATTAGCAATCACATTAACATTAAAGTAAACTGCAGATAGAACATAAACATAAATCGCAGAACACAAGCTAAGACAAGAGGACACAAGATGTGGCGCTCGCCAGGGACAAACCCCAATGTGGGGAAACACTTGATCAATTATTCTTATATGTTCTTCAATAGTTCAGCTGAGAGAGAGAGGCAAATAGTACGTTTACAACAAAAGTCAACACTTTGACTTATCTAGATAAGAGCATAGATCATCTCTAAGAAGATGATACATGAGATCAGTTGAAGACATGCTGCTTCAACTAATTCTCCAAGGTGACTCCTTCACCTATCGTTGTGTTGCATTTTGTCATCATGCTACACCTCACCATGTTGCACCAGGCTGCACCCATCATCACTATGTTGCATCTCATCACACTTCGTTAATCATGAATGTACCCATCACTGTACTGCATTATGTGCCATTGTTGCACCATGTTGCCATCCTGACCTATGTGTTGGTTGCACATTGCTTGCTTGTTGTCCCTAGCTTGCTTGTTGTCCTTAGTATGCTTCTTTGCATGCTAGTTGTCCCTTGCATGATATAGTTGTAACATTGCATGCTTGGCGTATTTATTGCTAAGTGCCATACAACTGTCCCAATGTTAGTTAGTTGTCCCTTGCATGTTGCTCTTCTTTGGAGACAGATGCTCCGGTTCTTTCGGCAGTTCCCAGCAGTTCTAGCAGTTCCGGCAGGTCCGGCAATTCCGGTTGTTCTCAGCAATTCCGGCAATCCCGATAGTTCCGGCTTTTCCGGCAGTTCTAGCTTTTCCAGCTTTTCCAGCAGTTCTGGCTTTTCCAGCAATTCCGGTGTTTCCGGCTTTTCCATCATTTCCAGCTTTTCCGGCATTTTCAGCTTTTCCCACTGTTCCGGTTTTTCTGGCAGTTCCAGCTTTTCCAGCAATTCCGGCTTTTCCGGTACAGTTCCAGCTTTTCCAACAGTTCCGGCAATTCTAGCTTTTTCGGTAGTTCCGGCAATTCTAGCTTTTCTAGCAGTTCTGGCACTTTTGGCTTTTCCGGTTTTTCAGGCAATTCTGGTTTTTCTAGCTTTTCTGGCAGTTCCAGCAGTTCCGGTTGTTCTCGACAATTCAAGTAGTCTTGGCAGTCCTGGATTTTCCGGCAGTTCTGGCTTTTCTAGCTTTTCCGGCAGTTCCATATTTTCCAGCGATTCCAGCATTTCCAGCGATTCCATCATTTCCGACTTTTCCGGCATTTCTGGCTTTTTTGGTTGTTCCGGTTTTTCCGACAATTTCGACTTTTCCTGCAGTTCCGGCTTTTCTGGCTTTTCCAGCAATTTCAGTTTTTCCAGATTTTCTGGCAATTCTGGCTTTTCCGGCTTTTCCGGCAATTCCAGCTTTTCCGGCAGTTCCGACAATTTCGGTTTTTCCGGCAATTTCGACTTTTCTAGCAGTTTCATCACTTCCGGCTTTTCCGGTTTTTCCAACAATTCCAGCTTTTCCGGCTTTTCTGGCAATTCTAGCTTTTCCAGTGTTTCTGTCTTTTTCAGCAGTTTCGTCTTTTCCGGTGTTCTGCTCTCTAGATCAAGGCAACATTATTCCTTAGGATCTCTCCTCCTACTAAAACCCAAAGACAAGTAGAGAGAGGAAGAGATCCCAAGTGTGTTGAAATGACTTGAAGGCCACCTCTATTTATACTAAAACGTTGAGCACATGTGGGGTTTACTTGGTTGCTAGCCGACCTTGACGAATTGTCTTATAACGCAAATAAATTCATAACTCCATGAATACTTTTCGGAATCAGATGATCTTTAGATCAATCCTACACCTCTCGATAAGAGGGATCCAAGAAAAATATCAGCTACCATAAATAAGATGACCCACATGGATTTTGGCCCTAGTTGCCAATTTTAACAAAAACCCTTCATGCACTTTTTCTGATTTATTCCTACCTACTTGTTATTTTTCCTTAAAAAGTTATTTACAAAGTAAATATTGAAAATAAACACCAATACATGCTCAACATATTACAGATCAGCAACTAAAAGAAACAAGAACAAACACACGACATGACACCATATTTTTGGATTAATGTCCCCGGTAAAACCCAATGTGGGAAAACAGGTGCAGCTATCTGAGGGTTTTCTTATTAAGCAATATCAGAGTACAATCTGGGTGCAAAAACTGGCCTACCCAGCAAAGGAATTTCCTTAGCAGTAATACCTCTAGGTTTCTGACAAATATACTGGTTGAAATCCCATATAATCCTTCCAACAACTTCTCAGCAACAATCTACCCTAGAACCCCAGTGTCTTCCTAATCTGGACTGTGTTAGCCTCTCCTAGCCCACTAATAGCACTGCGTCAGCCCCAGGAGGCCCTGCGTCAGCTCTCTATGCCTCTATGTCAGCTACGCTGGCCCCTTTGGTGCTCTGCGCAGCACTTAGCTGCCTCTACGTGGCCCTGCGCGAGCACTGCCTGCTCCTGCGTCTCTCTCTCTCTGGCTGCTCTGCTAATATCCTAGCATTATCTCTACCTCTTTCTCTCTATGTACTCAATGCCCCTTAGCTACTCTCCCGATCATTGATTCTATCTCTCTTAGCAAAGCCCGCTCTAAATAATAGAATGACTAATCACTCTGGTGTATTCTCCAAGTGACCCTCAAGCCTCCACTTATACTTTTCTTATTGACATATCAATGGCCAAGATTAAGTCCCTAATCAACAGCAAAGATTAGACCTGGCTTGATCCATGTCTTTTGGACCACTTTAACACAGATTCATATTAATACACATTAATATTTTATTTTCCCTAAGTTTAGACTTAGGGACTCCATTAAAAATATTAATTATTTTAATATCTCCTGATCTGCTTAGAATCTTACCAAACCCTTTCTGGGTATTGGAGATCTCATGTGCCCCAGCCTCTCCACCAAATTTCATGGCTAGAGCACATATGATGCTACCCCAAATCAACAGTTCATTGCAAGAGGTTTATCCAAGTAGGAGGGAGTGGATTATGAGGAAATATTCGCACCTGTCACAAAATATGCATCCAATGGAGCAGCTATGTCTATTGCTTTAGAGATGGGGTGGAGGAAGGATGTGAAGACTACATTCCTCAATGGGGTGATTGAGGAGGTGTACATTGAGCAACCGTAGGGCTTTGAAGTACATGGGAGAGAGTCTCATGTATGCAGGTTGAATAAGGCCCTTTATGGGCTAAAGCAGGCTCTACACGCATGGTACACTAGGATTAATGGATATCTTCTTGGTTTGGGCTTCACCAAGAATGAGGTGGACACTAGCTTGTACGGTGTACTTGTTTATGGTGAGCAACTCATTTTGATACTTTATGTAGATGATCTCCTCTTGATAGGATCAAAGAAGCTCATAGGGATGTACAAGGAGGCTCTTGCTTCAAAGTTCGAGATGAAGGGCATCAGATTGATGCACTACCTTTTGGGATTGGAGGTGTGGAAGCAGCCAAGAGAGATTTTCCTTGGGTAGGGCATGTATGAAATTGAGATCTTAAGG
Organism: Pinus taeda; assembly: GCA_000404065.3. NCBI lineage: Eukaryota > Viridiplantae > Streptophyta > Pinopsida > Pinales > Pinaceae > Pinus > Pinus taeda. Next base: position 11,398 of record APFE031213692.1, read on the forward strand.
AGGTTCAAGATGGAGAATTGTTGGTCTAATGTCTACACCAATGATCACTAACCTAATGAAATTAAGTGCTTCTAAAGATGACTCGATGGATCCCACACTATATAGGCAGGTAATAGTTTCCTTGATGTATCTAGTCAACACTAGGTCGGATATTTGTTTTTCTTTGAACACACTCAACCATTTCATTATGGAGTCACAACAGGTTCATTGGGTGGCAATGAAGCATGTGCTAAGGTACCTGCAAGGTACGGTGGACTTTGGACTGCGATATGTCAGATTTGATGGAGTGGAGCTGCAAGGGTACACAGATTTGGATTCGACTGGAAGTGTTGTGGACAGAAAATCCACGTATGGATGTTGTTTTAGTTTGGGATCAAGCATGATCTCATGGTACAATAGGAAGCAACGGTCAATGGCACTTAGTTCAAAGAGGCAAGGCACATGGTAGCAAGTATGGCAAGTTGTGAGGCATTATGGCTTCACAAGATGCTTGTAAGATTATTTGGTCTGCAGATGAAACCAACAATGACTCACTGTGATAATTAAAGTTGCATTAATCTCTTTGAAAATCATGTGTTTTATGATTGGTCTAAGCATATTGAGATCAGATATCACTTCATCAGAGATAGAGTCCAAAGAGATGTTGTGAGATTGACGTACATTAAGGTGGCATATATTCTCACTAAGCCTCTACTAAAAGGAAGTTTGTGAAGTACCAAGATAAGCTGGAGTTGGTGGAGAATCCCTTCATTGCTAGAAGGGAGTGTTGAAGCTTATAGTAGCTTCGGAAGGTCTTTTGCATAGGCTTAGTGTCTTAGCATGTGGAAGATGATTTATTGCCTCTTTAGGTGTATGCTTGATGGAATAAGTGATTTGTCTTCTTTCTTATGTCTAACTTAAGAAAAATACAATAATTAAAGTCAATTAATTATAGTAGACTATTAAGTCATTTTCTAGGGATGAATAATTTAATTATTTAAGTGACCTAGAAATGATCTCAACCTTTGATCTCCAAGATCTTCTAGAAGGGAGATTAGGGTTAGGGATCTAGGCTTAATGAAGATTTTAAAAGGAAGCATAAAGAAGAGGTGAAGACACAAGAGCTGAGACACAACAAGAGAAAATGATTTTCCCTAGTTCGAGCCGCTTAGTAGACTAAAGTGTAGAGGAGGAAAACTACAGGAAGATTTGAGGGCATACCCAAGAGACTTAGTTGTTGGAGATTGCAAGGCCAAGTTGTTGAAGAGAGAAGGAGGTCAATTTGATTGAAGAAGCTGATTTTCCATGGCGAAATTTCCTGAGTCATAATGGAAACTATAGGGGAAGGTGTGAGGTCGATTTACTAGAAAATTATTAGGCTGAGATTCTCCAAGCTGAGTTCCTTCAAAGGCCAATTTCCAAGGGGTTGAATTCATCTAGTAGGGGCCAAGTTACAAATTCCAATAAATGTAGTTTTCCTTGTAATTCTTTGTGGGTCCAAAACCATGATTTTCCATATCAATCAATGATAGAGAATTGTCGTGGGTTTTCGTTTATTGCAATGTGTGATTGATCTCTCCTAATTTTTATTTTCCGCTACATATATTTTTACAGGTTAAAATACTAGTCAATTTACTTTTCAATAATTCAAAACTTATTTGGTTAATTAAATAAATTGTTGGGAATAAATAATTGTCGTGAGAAAACAAATTTGGGTGGGTATTAGGAGATTTAATAGTATCATGACAATTTTCTTTAGTATCATCTCTTGTGTCAATCCTTAAATATTTAAAATCATTCTTCTATTTATTTTAGGGTAAATTACGGCTTAATAACAGCAAAATCATATATTGTCAACATTTATTGTCTTTGATGTTGTCGTCCTAGGCTTGTTTGGAATATGTTGGAAATGGGAAAGTGTCATTTTATGTGCATTTCTCAGCCCTATTAGGCCTTACGTCTAGGGTTTGAGTGTTTTTGTATGCCTTTTTAACCATAGAAAGTTGTAACTTATTCGCCTATTTACTCTTATTCTTAGCCTTCATTTTTCATTTTATTATCATTGTTTCCAAGGTTAAGTCTGTTACTGCTATAAATTGTTCTATTGATGCAATTTCTAAATTTTTATGCTAGTTTATTAAATCCAAGTCCAATTACTTGATTGTGTGTTTAAGCGTGTGGTAGCTTCAGAATTTCTTCTACATTGGCTTGGTGTCTAACATGTAGAAGATGATTTATTGCCTCTTTAGGTGCTTGTTAGATGGAGTAAGTGATTTATGTCTTCCTTCCTACATCTAACTTAGGAAAAGTACAATAATTGAAGTCAATTAATTATCGTGGACTATTAAGTCAATTTCTAAAGATAGATAGGGATATTAGGGTTAAGGATTTGGGCTTAATGAAGATTATAAAATAAGTCTAAGGAGAGATGAAGACACACAAGTGGAGAGAGTGACTTTTCTCTAGAGAAAGAGGCTCTGCTAGACTATAGGGTAGAGGAGGAAGAGTGCAGATTGATTCGAGAGCATTCCCTAGAGGTCGAATTGTTGAAGCGAGAAGGAGGTTGAATTGTTGGAAAGATGGACTTTCCAAGGCCAAATTTCCTAAGCTGTAGAGGTTGTTCGAGGGGAAGGTGCAGGGGCAAATTGTTGGTGAGAGTTGGGTCAAATTTCTTCAGAGGCTAATTTCCTGGCTGAAATTCCTAGAGCTGAATTCTTCTAATGGGAGTCGACTTACAGGTTCAAGTCAATGCATATTTCCTTGTAATTTTTCTCTGGGTCGAAACCATGATTTTCTTGAGATTAATTAATGAAGGAGAATTATTGTGGGTATTTATATGTTCTAATGTGTGATTGATCTCTCCCTAATCTAGTTTTTGCGGCATATAAATTTATGGAAGTTAAAATACCAATGATTTTATTCTTCAACAATTCATAGTTTATTTGGATAATAAAATAAATTTTTGGGAATAAACAATTGTTGCAAGAAAATAAATATGGGCTAGTATTAGGATATTTTAACAGTGTGTGTTTAGGGACCTATTTTGAGCCTCTATTGGTTGACCTAAGCCTCTAGAAGAACCATAGGATCCTTTTAACTTAAATATGCAAATAACTCATAAATCCACCCTAAACCCTAATTGCCTAGCCTTACTCTTTGGTGGCAAATCACTATAGAACTCTTAGGGGGCACTAAGCTTGAGTTACTTGGATTATTTGATCTGTACTAGGGAAGCCTCCTTTTACTGGATTATGTCCATCACTAAAATGAGGGGAGTGGTTGCTAAGGTGATAATGGTGACACTCCCAATGTTGCACCATTGTCTAGGTCACTTAGTGAGGCTTTGCACTAAGATTCTAGGTTTTGTTGGAAATTCAAAACAAATAAGGGGTTGTTGCAACGTAAAATCACACATTTTTCCTACGACTTCATTTCTCTTCACTCTATGCTCCAACATCAATTTGAGAAGCAAATGTTTATTTATGATGAGTGGTAAGATTGTGCATTTAGAACAAGACAAGATGGGAGAACCAACACTAAACTAGTGAACATTGATTCCTTATGGGAAAGAGTGCAACAAGTGTGCACATTATGTAAACCTTTAGTGAAGGCACTTTGCTTGGTTGATATGGATAAGCCTACAATGGGCTACTTGTACAAAGGCATGGATAGGGCCAACGAAGCTATCCAATCATATAATGTGTGGAAGGATACCTCCGAATATGAAAAATACATGATGATCCAAGATCTAATGAATAGTTTATGGACTAGGATACTCCATCAACACATTCGTCCAGCAACACTTTTCCTCAATGTTTCATGCGCTTACTAATTTAACTTTTGATTTCAATTGTGAGTGTTGAAAATACTAAGAGGGGTATGAATCGGTAATTCCTTTATTTTCACAATTGGTTAGGTTCCTTTAAACATGCAGAGCATCAAAACAAAACATGATGTAGTATCATATCAAAGAGACAGTGCATAGAACATTTTCTCTCAACAAAACTTCATTATGTATGGTTACATACAAGTTTACCAGTTAAACTAGAAGGAAGTACAAAACTCCCCAAGGGTTTTACCAACAAGGGCTGGAAGGAAGCTAATGCTCCCTAAGGCCTGAAGTGTTTTATAGATCCAAACTAAAGGGGTCTGTAATCCCCTTGTCCAATTCAACTTGTTTTCTCCACACTTCAACTTCTGCTACTCTACATGCCCCGCAACACTTTGTTGCCCCATACAATGATCAAAGCTAGGTTTGAGCTCTCGCACTAGGGAAAATGACCCACCTACAAATGATAGTCAATGTTCCACCGATTTTCCAAGATGGGGAAACATGGGAGCGGGGATATGCACAAGGGGGAGGCATATAAGCAACCCCAAAAATTAGAGAAATTTCAAGAAAACAGTGATATGTCAGAGTCACAAAAATTATAAAAAATATTAGAAATTTAATATATAAAAATAATAAATAAAATCTCAACAATATGTCAATATCTAAATTAGTAAATAGTAAATATTAATAATTATGAAACGTACTTCTAAATATGATCATTTGACATTATGAATCAGAATTATCATTTGACATTATGAATCAGAATTATCATTTGACATTTATGTAATCATCAATGTAAATCTAAAAGAAGATTACTAAATTGAATCCATCATTTGACATTACGCAATGTTCCATCTAAATTTATCATTTGGCAATGGGCATTAATATTATGCAATGTACATCTAAATTAAATTCATCATTTGACAATTGAAATTACGTAACGCACATCGAAAAGTAAATTCATCATATGACAATGACATTATGTTGAAGTTTGAAATAACCATAGAATACTAAACTAAAAGTAAACATAGAAAACAATGAATAACTAGTAAACTTCTTAAAAAGTACTAAACAACAAATACTAAAAGAGTCAAGGACTCAGTTATTAGTATCTAGATTCAAAAATTCAAAACTAGAACAATGAAAACCATTTAAAAGAAATGAACATCATGATCAAATAGATAATAAGCATCAAGGAGTTTGTTGATGCTCCAATGACTAGTCCTTTGCATCCATCTGTTGCATGAAGGCATATTTAAATTTGTAACTTTTTATTTTATTTTTTATGTTTTTAATTGTTAGTAACAAAAAAAAATTGGGGGACATATAGGTGTCCCTCTTGCGTCCCCAAGAGAGATGTGTTTCGTCACCTGAAAAACGCCCCCCGGAGTTTCCCCAAAAAAGGGGCCATGGGAAAATGTTTTCCCAAGAATTTCCCCATCCCAGGAGCGTGGGGGAGCAAGGAAGTGCGTCCCCCTCCCTGGGGGGTACATCCCCATGGAACATTGATGATAGCCCAACAATAAACCATAGTAATGCCCCACTTCAAAACAACCAACCAAGTAAAGTTTTAACTGCTAAAGGATGTACAAGCTCTTACCTCAACTTCTACGGATGACTTGCCCATAAAAAGTAAAAGCACTATCTGATGATGATAATGCTTTTGCTTGATGTTTCTCCCTTTAATATTGTTGTAGAGAAAACCCCTTTGCTTAATTTTCCCTCAACATATTGATGCTTGTGTTGAAATATGTAGCTAGGTTTGATCTTCATAATGACATATGTGATCATGATTTTATGTATTTAATGTAATGAGAAAAATAAATTTATTATTATTATTATTGAGGAATGGGTTTCATGCTCAAGGGAAATTTATTTTTAGGTCAAGCACCCATTGAGTGCTTCTAGCTTTGTCATAAAGTCAATTGAGTCATTGTCATGTATGAATGACCCATTTGGGCATGTTACATATTGTAAAGAAAATTTATTTGAGTCAAAAGACCCTCCAAGACCTCGTCATGGTGCAAAGATCAAGTCAGCCTACATGAAGGATCAAGTTAGCCTAAAGATAGCAATTCGTACCCCTCACAAGCCTATAAATAAGAAGGAACTCAACCTCATTTGAGCACTCACTCAAGCAAGTTCAATCTTCTCAAGATTGAAGCTGGAAAAGGACAAAAAACCAAGGAGAAGTACTAGATCGAAGTTTTTGGGCCTCTCTCCCTCTCGTGTTAAGGTTTCTACATTTGTTGGGCAGGTCGAAGTTGCAGAAGAATTTGTTGGGAAGGTCGAAATTGTAGAAGAATTTGTTGGTTAGGTCAAAGTTGCAAGAGAGTTTATTGGGCAAGTCGAAGTTGCAGAAGAATTTGAAGGGCAAGTCAAAGTTCCAGAAGAATCTGCTGGGTAAGTTGAAATTGCAAGAAGTTGTTGGCAGCGAGGTTTGACTTGGTCTTGGACGGCCTTGGTCAAAGGTCATCGGTCTTGGAATTTGCCAATTGAAGTTCTATAAGAAGAGAATAATTCTTGTGGGTTTTCCTCTTAGTTAGAGAGGTTTTGACCCTGGCTGATCGCCTACATCTTGTGTCCTATTATCTCATTGATTTTATTATTTGGTAGTTGTTTGATGATAAAGAACACTAATAATAATCAAATGTGAGAAGAAGCTAATCAAGTTAACTAAAAACACATCACAAGTAGTTATCAAAGTAAGAGAAATCACCAAATCTAGCTGCCCCTAGATTTCTCAACATGGTATCAGAGCTAAGGTGACAAGACAAGGAAAAGCAACTTAAAGAAGGACACTCAAGGGCTGAAGCACTAGAAAAGCATCAAGAAGTTCAATCAAGAGAGAAAAAGAAGCCTAATACGTAACGAAGAAAGAAGGAGAAGCGAAGCATCTTAGATCTACTTTTCAGCTAAATCTTCTCCACACATGCAAAGGTTAGGGCATCATGTCGCAGCGGTAGAAGCCGAAAATTGCAGTCACTCAAAGGAGCCAAAGTTTGGGTTAAAGAAGGAATATTTAGCAAGTTGAATTGTCAAGAGAAGGAATCAAGGTCAAGTGAAGTCAAAAGGAGGCAAATTTGACCATATTACAGCATCACGTATGTCCTAGGGTTTTTGTAGGAAAAGGCGAAATTGTAGTCCTACAATAGCAAATCAAAAATATGAAGAAGGGCCGAAATTTGAAGTTGTAAGAATACCTAAAAGCCCTAACTCATCCAAAGAAGAACTACACATTGAAGCATCTAAAAGTCTCTACATTCCAGAGAAGCAGAAAGAAGTGTAATCATCATCATCAAGGAATCAAGGTGATCTCCCTCTCGTTGAAGGATCACTTTTGAAGGAAGACATCTTCTATCATCATCAAAATCAAGAAGGCATCAAGTTAAATATTTTAACATCAAGGGGCATTTTCACTTGACAACTAAGTGTATTTATATCTATATTTGAATCTATCAAAATGACTTCATTCTGCAAGGAGAGCAACAAATTGGTTGGGTCATCAAACTCTCTTGCATGGAAGAAGAGGATAGATTTGATCCTCATAGAAAATGAAGTCGTTGAGCATGTTAAGGGTTATGTCACTAAACCTCCAAAGGAAGAAGCTCAAGCTCTAGCTGAATACATGAAAAGGGAAATAAGGGCTCAAAAATCCTTATGTAGAAAAATTGGAAAAGTCAAAAGACATCTATGACAAAACTTGTAGAATTGTTCTCCGTAAGCAATATAGGAGAAATGATCTCATTAACACAAGAACTCTACAACATGAAGATATCAAAAGAAGAACGAATAGCGTCATGCTTTATGAGGGTGTCGGAAATAAGGGACCAACTACAAGAGTTGGGAGAAATAACGACAAGGAAATGACTATTATAGTGCTCAATGCACTCTCAGAGAAATGGGGTAATTTTACATCAAGCATCTATGGGAAGAAGGAAGCTACTCCATTCAATGAACTATGGTCACTATGCAAAATTAAAGAAACTGGGTTGAAGCCAAAAAGTGATGTCAGATCAAACAAGTAAACTCAAGAATATGCTGCCATGCGGAAGAGAAAAGAAAAGTTTGGGAAAAAATTGGCCCTCAGAAAAGGAAGAAGAATATGGCAAAGATCAAATGTTATTGTTGTCAGGAATATGCGCATCACAAGAGAGATTGTCCAAAATTCAAGAAGGACAACAAGAGGAAAGAAAGAAATAAAGCTCATATCACCAAAGAAGTGGAAGAACATGATGAGAAGAAATCCAAAGGGATAGATCTTCACTCTTAGGGTTCCTCCAATGCATAGCAAGGAGAAGTAGGAGGTAAAAAGTCCTCTACTATGGCAGTCAAGATGAGAAGCATAATGACTAAATGCATCTTTGTAGAAGATGGCATCATATTAGAAGCATATCGTTAAAATAAGAGCTCATTGGAAACGCTTGAAAGGATAGTTGATGTAGAAGTCTACATTATTGTAGTAGTCATCATAAAAAGGAAGTAGCTCCTGGTAACCTCATTGACAGCATAAGTAGTACTTATGGGAAAAGAAAAGTCATCTAGCATAGAAAGAACTCATCATGTATCATCAGGAAGGAGCATTTGTAGGATGAGGATAATCAATATCCTTCATTGGAATCTTCATTGGAAGGTTCACCTCTCTTGGAAAAAGCAAGTGTCTCGTTGAGAATTCCATCTTGTATGAGACTCATGGGATGATGGTATGATGACAAAGGAATGCAGCATGTCAAGATGGTTGAAATACTCTCAATCAAGGAAAGGAAGTTGTTGAGGACATCTAGATGACCAAAACAAGAAAAGAGGTGTGTATGCATATGTTTGATAAGTTAGTCATGTCATCATATAGTTGCAGATAACGTGGATAGATACTCTACCTCATAAGTATGATCAAAAGAAAGGGCTCTCTTCTATTGGAAAGATGCATTGAAGGCATGGTTCACAAATTGACTAGATGAAATCAGCGTAATATGTCCTCATATGAAATATGAGGTGGTTGACAAAGATAAAGAAACTATGATTGGAAGTTCATGGCAAGCAATATGTGAATAAAGAAAAGAAGAGATTGCGAAAGATGCAACTATGGTCACCTAGAAAAGGAAATCAACATCTGATGACTAGAAGAAATTGGCCATGATATCTCCATGAGAAAGATATGAAGACTTTGGGAAAGTCCAAAAAGAAAGAAGACCCTTGATAATTAAATATCTTGGAGATGTGTCAATACATAAGCAAGATATTGATGTTGCCCCAAGCAGATGTCATGATGAAGGGCCATCACAAAAGGTCATTTTTGATGAGGTGTTCATTTCTGATTTTGAACAATAACTGGATGGGCAAATACAGGGCTACCAAAAGGGAGTTGTGGATGTCACCTACAACTAAGCACTCATGTGGTTGGATGGAAGATCCCAAAGGAAACATGGCGTAGAAGAGGTAGATATATGAAGAAGAGCCAGATATGGATCAGAATATCACTTTCCAATGAAGAGAAGGATAACCTAACTAACATAACTCATGAAGGAAAGTGATGGATGGCCGATGCCCTACGAAGAAGTCCCAAAAGATGAAGGCCCCATAAAGATGAAGATGAAATTCATGACATCAAATGGAGGAGCTATACAAGTAGTTGAAGGTCCCATGATCTCCACCTAGGAAGAGATAGTTGTTGCTCGAAACAGGTCCCTGAGGAAGAGGGAGCCTAGAAGCAAGTTTATGATCAAGAACAAACTTGGAAGCAAGTTCCTAGCTAAGAGGGAGCTTGGAGAAGTCCTTGGTTGAGAGGGAGCTTGGGTACATTCCTTTTATGGGAATGAATAAATTCCTTTATAGAAATGGGTATATCCTCCCTAATTAAGAGGGAGAGATAGACACATCATTCTTGTCTTCACTTTGGAAGAAATAATGGAGAATTGGGTAAGGATCTAGCATCTGATACTCTTTGAGGATGTGGTAGGGAATCCAAGATAAGAGTAGTCCTAAGAGGACCGATATTCTTTGAGGACTGGGAATCCAAGATAAGAATACTCCTAGAAGGACATAGCCTGTGATGGATGGCCGATGCCCTACGAAGAAGTCCCAAAAGATGAAGGCCCCATAAAGATGAAGATGAAATTCATGACATCAAATGGAGGAGCTATACAAGTAGTTGAAGGTCCCATGATCTCCACCTAGGAAGAGATAGTTGTTGCTCGAAACAGGTCCCTGAGGAAGAGGGAGCCTAGAAGCAAGTTTATGATCAAGAACAAACTTGGAAGCAAGTTCCTAGCTAAGAGGGAGCTTGGAGAAGTCCTTGGTTGAGAGGGAGCTTGGGTACATTCCTTTTATGGGAATGAATAAATTCCTTCATAGAAATGGGTATATCCTCCCTAATTAAGAGGGAGAGATAGACACATCATTCTTGTCTTCACTTTGGAAGAAATAATGGAGAATTGGGTAAGGATCTAGCATCTGATACTCTTTGAGGATGTGGTAGGGAATCCAAGATAAGAGTAGTCCTAAGAGGACCGATATTCTTTGAGGACTGGGAATCCAAGATAAGAATACTCCTAGAAGGACATAGCCTGTGAACACGTGGGTGGGGTATGTTCCTTTAGAGACAATGATGATGGTGTCTATAAATCATTGGTCTCGCCAGCATTATGCTCTGCTCTCGTGGAGAGATAGAGTTGTTAGCCAAGGCCTTGCTATGTGACACTGTTGGATGATATGATGCTAAACAGATGGGTTACAAATTCGACTCTTCTTATGAGAATTCTTCAGATTGAGAATGTCCAAGTACCTTATATGTATTATGAATACCTCCCTAGTTTAGAGGGAGTGTTGAAATATGTAACCAGGTTCGGTCTTCATAATGACATATGTAATCATGATTTTAAGTATTTAATGTAATGAGAAAAATAAATTTATTGTTGTTATTCTTGATGCATTGGTTTCATGCTCAAGGGAAATTTATTTTTAGGTCAAGCACCCATTGAGTGCTTCTAGGTTTTTCATAAAGTCAATTGAGTCATTATCATGTATGAATGACCCATTTGGGCATGTTATATATTGTAAAGAAAATTTATTTGAGTCAAAAGACCCTCCAAAAGCTCATCATGGTGCAAAGATCAAGCTGCCCTACACGAACGGTCAAGTCAGCCTAAAGATAGCAATTCATACCCCTCACAAGCCTATAAATACGAAGGAACTCAACCTCATTTGAACATTCACTCAAGCAAGTTCGATCTTCTCAAGATAGAAGCTAGAAAAGGACAAAAGGAAGGAGAAGAACTAGATTGAAGTTTTTGAGCCTCTCTCTCTCTCGTGTTAGGGTTTCTACATTTGTTGGGCAGGAGAATTTGCTGGACATAAGAATTTTTTGGGTAGATCGATGTTGTAGAATAATTTGCTGGACAAGTTGAAGTTGTAGAAGAGTTTGTCGGGCAGGCCGAAGTTGCAGAAGAATTTGATGGGCAATTCAAAGTTCCACAAGAATTTGTTGGGCAAGTCCAAATTGCAAGAAGTTGTTGGAAGCAAGGTTTGACTTGGTCTTGAAGGGTCTTGGTCAAGGGTCATCGGTTTTGGAATTCGTCAATTAAAGTTCTATAAGAAGAGAAGAATTCTTGTGGATTTTCTTCTCAGTTAGAGAGGTTTTGGCCCTAGATGATCACCTACATCTTGTGTCCTATTGTCTCATTGATTTCATTGTTTAGTAGTTGTTTGATAATAAAGAACACTAATAATAATCAAGTGTAAAAAGTGGCAGAAAATCTAAAACGCAGAAAGGTCTTCTCTTGTTGATAATTACTTGTGATTTCTTTGAATTATTATTAGCTTTCTTATGTTCTTCTTTTATCTTTGTTCATCAAGCAATTACCAAAACCAAAACACAAAGATCAAGGCCACCAAATGTAGGCCCACGGCTAGGGCAAAAAAGCCTATATAGGGTAAAATCCAGTCAAGAAATCTTCCTTCAGTAATTCAAATGAGATACACCAAGACCCTAGACCAATAGACCTTCCTCCTCTACCAAGTCAGCTTTCCAATATGTTTTAGCACACTTCAGTAGTCTCTTCTTGTCCAGCAGCTTCAACCCAGCATCAACCCAGAAATTTTGGCCCCAACCTTAACTAGAAGCTTCAGAATTTCAACCTCCCAGCAACTGTTGAATTCTGGCCCATCCAACAGTGTCACATGTGTGGGAAAAAGAAAGAGAATTTTCAACTCCTTATGCTTGTGAGAGACCTTCTCCTTTGCTATCCTTTTCCTTCTTCTTCCTTAGAATTCGCACTTTTTCTAGCCCCAGAAGCTGCAAATCGAATTTGTTGTGAATGAGTGACAAATGAGGTCAAGTTGTTCCCTTCATATAGTGATTTTTCCCACTAGTTTAGGTCGGCTTGTCCAATTTGAGGCCAACTTGATGGAGGAGGCCTAATTGACTTATTTTATAATAAAACAAATTTCTTCTTGGACAAATAAATCCCAAGAAGGGTCTTTTACAACGTGACATGGACAAAGACACTTGACATAAACCCTGGAAGTCTTCAATGGAGTCTTTGACCTAAAAGATACTTGACCCAAGCATGAAACCCATGCTTTAATAAGTCAAATTATTTTAAAAATTAAAAATCTTTTTCTTTCTTTTTATAAATATAATACATCATGACTCAAATACAATTATGAAGACTGACACTAGTTACATTCTTCAGCACTCCCTCTTAACTAGGGAGGTAATCATAATTACCTATATTTATAGAGGTACATGGAAGATCTCCAAGATGAACTATGAAGAGTTATAGCACACTCAGTGCTGCGGACTAGATACCTGACCAGGGTAATTTATCTAGGTGGGACTAAGATGGACTCAAGCTTTCAATGAATCTAGGTACCATCGGGCTTACTCACTAACCATCAACCCAGGGATCTAGGTGTGTATCCAAAGTCAGAGCTCCAAGACTAACGCCACCCTCCCTCTTCGAGATCTAGACATTAACACATAGGGCGACCAAATGTCCTCCCAAGCATCCGCCATTAGATGCTTCATCTCTCTCTAATAAAGTAGATATATCCATTTGTCTAAGCATGCTTCTAGAGTGTCCAACCTTCTTATGGAGAGATTTTAACTATACAAACACAAACCTCAATCAATAATAAACTTTTAAACATACACATAAGTAAACACAAACCTTCAAGGTCCTCATTCATTCTGATACTACACAATTTGTCGAAAGCTTTCTTCTTCTTTCGTTTCTTCAGCAGCACCAAATGTATCTTTATATCTTCTCAAGTCTTTTTGCACCTTCATGAAAAATGAACATTTATCTGTCGTTATTTATTCTTCAAGGCGTTTATTATGACTGTCATAATATGCCCTCCCTCTCAACCAGGGAGATATACCCTTTCTTCTATCCTGACTTTCTCTCAACTTGGGGAGATCAACCACTTCCTTCTTTTATAACATTAGAGAATCTTTTATGGCATCATCAAGGTCATTTTGATCATCATCATCATGCTTATACGAAAATCTTCATCATCTTGAAGATTATGTACCTGCAAAACTTAAATGGCAAGTACAACCAAATACAAACATACAGAAGCATGAAGTTAACTATACCATAATCATGTTACTATAAGGAAGAATTTAGACTTTAGATAAACACCTAAACCTAGTTAGGTTCATAATCACCTAGATTCCATCATCACAACTTAAAGCAATTCAATCATAGCACTAAGGTTTCACCAATTTTTAGAATTTACATGGCAAACTCTACCATGATTTAATGCAAACCCTAGATTCCATCTTCAAGACACAAAGCCATAGATATCAGCAGTTACTAACAATCCTACCAAGTATCTAAGGTTTCAACAATGTTAAATTCTAATATGGTTTGTTGCAACCCCTAGATTTTATCATAAAATTAAATCATATCAATACCATCATATCCTAGAATATCACTCTCTACTAGGGCTTACTAAAAACCCTAGAATTTATAGACTAAAACATGAACAACAACAATTAGGTTAGCATACTCATATATACATATCTAGGATTTCATAATCATGCCTTTGCATTTCATAATATTATCTACTAGGTAAACCCAAGATACAAAAATTAATATATCAAAGTTAGATACACAATGATTTTCACAGGGCTAGAGTTTCGATCAAACATACAAACATATACTTAGGGCTTCAATCCTAGAATCCTACTTCCAAGGATTTTGTTCACAAACCTTAATTCACCAAAACCTAAAGATCTAGGGTTTCAATAAATAACTTAGATATTAATAGGAAACCCTAAACGACTAGGGTTTCTATCATAACAATACCAAAACCCTAAACATGAAATGAATAGGTTTTCTAGATTTTATCAACAACCCTAAATAGACTAGGGTTTCATAATCAATATTGACACACCCTTAGGTTAGGGTTTTACAGTGAACCTTTTTAGGGTTCCACAAGAATGATAATATAATGTGGGTAGATTCAATCAATGATTAATCACCCTAACAAGAATCTTTGTGATTCAAAACCTAGACATGACATTGTTAGTAATATGGAGCAAATTTTAAAAGAAGAATGATCGTACCTTTCACATGAAGAGAACTTTATAATAATGTTTAAGACATACCTTGAGTTGTTCCTTACAAACCTTATAGGACATCAATTCTTGAAGGGCTTCCTTTGCAACTAAAAGTTTATCCTTTGAAGTCTCCTCCATACCTTGAGTTTTTGGCAAGGTTTCCTAACCAAGGAAAATACAAAGGTTATAATTTAGCACATAATACAAACAAAATTTTGATGTGAGAATGAAACCAAACATGAAAAGATGAAACAAAGAATAGAATACTTATCTTTTGGAAAAATGGTGGAGGCTCCCTCTTAGTCCAATATTGAGGGAAACCTACAACTTATTAAAATAATTCAAAAATGTTCTAACGAGACATGTTATACCTACAAACTCTAGAAATCAAAACATAAAGGAGAGTAATTCATAAATTTAAAAATAGAAGCCTAAGAATTATAAGAGAGAGGGGATTTAGTAGTACAAGTCCTTGACTTCCAATCCTTCAGTTTTGCTCTTCTTAGGTGGAGCTTCATCGGCAATATTCGCATGTTCTCTCTCTCTACCCATTCCTTGGATTCTCTAGACATTGATTTTTATAATGACCCATCTTATCACAATTGTAGCATTCAATCTTTGATAGGTCTAATTTCTTCTTTTTGTCCCTTGTACTTCTTGAAGGTTCCCTTCTTCTTGTGATGAGCGGAATAGGCATTTGAGATGTTCTCTTCTTCATCCTCCTCCTTGTTGCTTACTAACGATATTCTGGCTTCTTCTTAAATGCATGCATTCCACATTTGTTTGAATGTTGGAGTATCCTTCCAACTGTTGATTCCCGATGCAAAAGCACTCCAAGATTTTGGTAGACCAAGAAGAGCAATGATTACGAGCTCCTTTTCTGGAACAATTTCATCTATTGCTTGGATTTCATCTCTAATTCTAGATATCCTTATAAAGAAGGATGCCACAGTATCATCTTTTGTCATCTTAATAGTTCTTAATTCATTCTTGAGGTTTGCAATTTGACCAATGTTCTTGATTCTGAATAATTTGGATAGAGCCTCATACATTTCTTGAGCAGAATCTATGTTGGATATATATGGAATGAGGTTGTCCTTTACTCCATCCACCATTAAGTTCATGGTCAATATTTCAGTTTCTCTGAACTTTACTTTCTCTGCTTCATCTATAGGCTTCTTGAATTTTCGTAGAACTAGATCCAAAACCTTGTTCTTCTCGAGGATGAGATCTATCCTCTTTTTCCAGGCTCTGTAGTTGGAGGCTCCTTCTAATTTGTTTTCTCCCTTCATTGAGTTTGACATAGTTCTTGTAAATAGTAGACTTCTTTTTTTATATAATCATTTTCCTTAATGACCTTCATAAAATCTCCTTTTCTTCAATAGATCTTCAGGGTGCCTTTTTCCTTCTTCTTTACCTTAGCTCTGACACCATTAGAAAATTGGAAAGGCAAAAAGATTTTCTCTTGTTGATAGTTACTTTTTATTTCCTTGAATTATTATTATATTTCTTATGTTTTTTTAATCCTAGTTCATCAAGCAATTACCAAAACTAAAACACAAAAATCAAGGACACCAGATGTAGGTGCACAGCCAAGGCAAAACCCCTATATAGGGTAAAACCTAGTCAAGAACTCTTCCTTCATTAATTCAAATGAGATAGACCAAGACCCTAGACCAACAGACCTTCCTCCTCCACCAAGTCAACTTTCCAATATATTTTAGCACACTTTAGTAGTCTCTTCTTGTCCAGCAGCGTCAACCCAGAAATTTCAGCCCCCAATGTCACCAACAGCTTTAGAATTTCGGCCTCCAAGCAACTGCAGAATTTCGGCCTCTCCAACAGCTTCACACGTGTGGGAAAAAGAGAGAATTTTCAACTTCTTACGCTTGTGAGAGACCTTCTCCTTCGCTATTCTTTTCTTTCTTCTTACTTGGAATTTGCACTTTTTATGGCCTCAGAAGTTGCAAATCGCACTTGTTGTGAGTGAGTGACAAATGAGGTTGAGTTGCTGCCTTTATATAGTGATTTTTGCCCCTGGTTTAGGCCAGCTTGTCCAGTTTGAGGCCGACTTGGTGGAGGAGGCCTAATTGACTTATTTTACAATAAAATAAATTCTTCTTCGACAAATAAATCCCAAGAAGGGTCTTTTACAATGTGACATGGACAAGGACACTTGACATAAACCCTAGTGTCTTCAATGGAGACTTTGACCTAAAAATCAATTGACCCAAGCATCAATTTATTTAATAATTTAAATTATTTTTCTTTCTTTTCATAAATATAATACATCATGACTCAAATACAATTATGAAGACTGACACTAGTTACATTCTTCAACAAGAAGAAGCTAATCAAGTTAAGTAAAAGTACATCACGAGCAATTATCAAAGTAAGAGAAATCACCTAATCTAGCTGCCCCTAGATTTCTCAACAGCCTGTCTAGATTGCTCAGGATGACCCCTCTGCAACAATTTGACTAGGATAGTGGTCTGCCATTGAAATCAGTGAACAGTAACCCCGCTTGCTCAACACATCTTAGCAGCGCCAATAATACATGAATATCCAATGAAACCCTTTAAACCAAACTGCTACAAAATGGTATCATAAAAAGGACTGATTTCTTCAATACTGAAGCTGAAGATGACAGTGAGTCTACTTGTCAATAACACCCTTACTGCTGCAAGATAATGAAACTCTTGATGATAAAACCCTTACTGCTGAGCTTCTTTAAATGCTACAAAATGTTGTGACACTATGACTGCTACAGAATGCTATGACAATGAAACTCTTACCGCTAAGCTTCTTCAAATGCTACAGAATGTTATGACACTAAGTCCCTTATGAATGAACATCTTCAACTGGAAATGATTTGATGTCTTTGTCTTATTTGATGAAGATTTTTCTGTAAGATACATAAACAGTCTTCAGGTATGATGAATACTCATAAACAATCTTGGCATCAGTGCTTGCATCAAAATTATCATTAAGATGTGACCCCTTTGATGCGTTTTAACTGATATGATGAAATATCTGAAATTTAACAACCTAGTCAGACTCTGACTCCCTTTATCAAATCAGTACTGACTCCTTAAGGAAGCCATTGGAACTTAGCAGACTCAACCTACTCCAGAACAGCTGATTATGATGCAAAATGTCACAGTAAACTTAAACCCTTCAATTCATCAGATATTAATTAGCGCTGAAGTATGCTAATGCCAGGATTATGCCAAGATATTTGTAGGTCAGACTACAGCCAATGATACCATGAGAATTAGATTAAAACCAATTGTACCTTGATCCAAGCAATGAACAGATTTTCAATTGTGCCAAGTTCCCATTTTAAATCACCAGTTAGGGCTTGAGGATTCACACCAGATTAGCCTTGAACCAGTCAAGAAAATCAAGAAAACCTTCAGATATTTGTTTGATGCTTCTACAAAGGTATATCTGAGATGATTGTCATATAAAAATGTAGTGAATTCTTAATCACAGGAGAATCTCATGTGAACTGATGTCAAGCACCTTTCTTCCAACAAATGAATAGAACAGTGTTTATCAAACATCCTTAGAACTCCATCAAGATGCCTGCACCAGTCCTTACAAAAGGATTAGTGAATAAGTGTTTCTAGTTAGGTCTTCAAATTAACTTCCAACAAGCTCAAAATATGACTCAGATCAGCTTCAAAATGATGTGCAATAGAGGCTGAACTGTCCTTTACAATCCACTTGAAGGTTCACCTGGTTGTAACCGTGAGAAAGGCTAGTTCTGCACACAAAAATAGGATAGACGTGCTTTCAGGAGAATGCAAGGGAGCCAGGAACAGTTCCAGATCTTGTTCCAAAGGGAAGGTCGAATGGCCTTTGATGCCCACATCAGCCCTATACTAATCAATCCAAACAAACCAACCTTCTCTGAACCTTGAGATGACACTGAAACGACAGAGATTTAAGACAAAGATAGATGAGAGAAAATAGCAAAACCCTTATCCCAAGATGATAAGAAACCATAACCCTTCTTCGACCTTCTTCAAGATGAATCAGGACTACACTGGCCGTAGAAGATTTCAGAGCTTTTGAGACATGCTTTTGGCGATAATCACATTAAAATTCATTTGTCGACGCATGTTTAGCTGGGAAAAAGATGGAGGCACTTGCGTGTTTAGCAGAGACATCTACATGGCTAGTAGAGGAGGAGCAACAACAAAGGAAAAGGGAGGAGCAGCATGCATGGTGAGCATAGGAGCCCTTTTACATCATGAAGGGTGATGAGGCAGCATTAGCACCAACTTCTACACATATGATATACCTACACCTACCAGTCAGCATTAGAGATGATGCAAGATCTTTTGGTGGAAAAAAAGCCATGATCTTTTCTCATAAAAGGAGGTCAGGTTATTGATTCATTTTTTCATTGTAGATGACTCATACTAATGTGGAACGAACAAAGTTCATTCTTCAAGTTAAACACTCCAAAAGACTTGGAATATGTAAATCTCCATTGAGATACAAAAATATATATTAAAATGTATGAATAGGAATGATGATACAAATGAGAGTAAGGAGCTTGCTTATATACTAAGCAATGCCTCTTCATGGAAGGTCATGTCCCATTTAGACATTAATTAACTAATTAACTTAATCGTTATTACAATTATCCTCATTATTTATATTTATATTATTTTATATAATTTTTCGTAACATTGCCTTCCTCCTCAAAAAAACTTTGTCCTCAAAGCTTGTTGATGCAAAAGGCTTGATCTCTTTTTCGGTTTCGAATATCTTCTCGTCTCGGCACTATCATCTTCGTTGATACAAGTTGATATTATATTCTAAGTGACAAACTAAACTATCGTACTGAGAAGGGATCAGACCATCCTAGATTAATCTTTTGTGGAATATTTTGATTGCTAGAATTTTGTAACGAACTGTCATCACAGGACTAGATTGAAGTTACATCAATATTGTTTGCAATATTAGTTAGTTGTTTCTATTCTGAATAGTCCTGATACGTAGCTTGTTTGAGTTGCCTACTCTCATGATTGGGATGTCGATAGGGAACTTTTTGGGTTTGACTTTCCCTTATTAGGTGTGTGGAATTTTTTTTATTTTCTTCTTGTGAGGATGTTGTTGAGTTGGTTACAGAACCTTCATTTGGGGTGTTCATCGTCTGAACTGCGACATCTAAGTGTGTATTTTCTTCAACTTGCTTGTCTTCTTCTTGAGTTGTGACATTCACTGGGTCGGTATCTCTTGTTTTTTCGTCAACTTGAATTCCTACATTTGATGCTTCCTTCTCGATAAGTTGTGCTTATTTTCTAATGATGTCTTATCCTTCTTAAGCATCTTAATTTGCATCAGTAATATTTCACTATTGTCTTTAAGTCGTGAAACTTCATTTTCTTCAGCGTTGATCTGTTGATTTTTAATTTACCTTGGACAAGTGGTTTCCCATGGGTTAGTCTCTACCTAGGGAAAAGTGTCCAAAATAATTCTTTTTCTAAGTGTGACTTTATAAAGTAAAAGTGACTTTATAAGTGGTAAAGTCAATGTTAAATTATAAAGTGAAAAGTGACTTTAGACAAAGTACAATGTGGGTACTTTATTTAATAGGTGAGTTAAAAAATAGAAAGTAAGGATTAAGTGCACATTTATTCTCATCCCTTGATCTAAATGAATCTGAGCCATTAGATCTTAGGGTTGCCCAAAAGTCATTTAGGGAAACAAAAGAGGGAAAAGAAAAGAGAGACTTTAGACTTTTTCTAAGTGTGACTTTATAAAGTAAAAGTGACTTTATAAGTGGTAAAGTCAATGTTAAATTATAAAGTGAAAAGTGACTTTAGACATAAAGTACAATGTAGGTACTTTATTTAATAGGTGAGTTAAAAAATAGAAAGTAAGGATTAAATGCACATTTATTCTCATCCCTTGATCTAAATGAATCTGAGCCATTAGATCTTAGGGTTGCCCAAAAGTCACACCTGTGAACCATGAGAACCTTTAGTTTTGTTCATGTCCACTGAACAGCGAATAGGTTGGTGGATATTTTGGCAAATGAAGGGGTTCTTTGTTCCGAAAATAATAAAAAATATGACTGGATGGAAACCCCTCAAGGACGATTAAGGAAAGAATGTCACAGACAAGCAAACCTAGACAGGGAATACTATCAGAGTAGGAGAAATAATTTGAATGAACACTGATGGAAACAAAGGAGTTGGGGTCTGTACGGGTAAGTAACATAGAGAAAAAGGCGAATAGGTTCACAGGCAAACAACTACAGTTTGCCTTGTGTTTATGGGCAGGAAAATGCACTCGGAACTCTATATTCATAGAGTTAGCAGGCGAAAGACCATATACAAAGTAAGTCTTTGTATGAACCCTGAAAACAAGGCATCTAACCTTTAGATTTGTGGGGTCGTTTGATCAGTTAAAAAGTGGGCAGGTTGGAGTTATCGCAGGCATCCTAAGGATTTCGAGCGCTAAACTGCCTGAGCATTAATTTACCAAATGGACCCGAAATCCCTTTTAGCGGTGCTTTATTTTTGTTTCGGGTCCGTATGAACAATTATCGTCTGGACAGGTTGATAAGGCTTTATGGGATCTCATGACTCCAAAGGATTTCGGGCGATTAAAAAGCTCGAGGGTTATCTCCGTTTTCGAACTCGAAAAAGTTTAGAGCGCTGGCAAATCTTCATTTTGGGTCCGTTTAAAAAGTTAAAGGGTTAGCATCATGGCTACTCGAGATTACCTTTTATCCGTTGGATTCGCTGATGGTTGATCGATTGGTTAATCGATCTTTGGGTTTTGTTTGGAACTGTCTGTGGGCCATAGGCACGGTTACCTATTTGTAAACAAGATAACCAAGTTTTCTTTTAGAGGCTTGGCAATTGTGTGGGCCACAGCTCCGTCGGAGCTTGTGTTGCCGTTTGTATATTATGTACCTTTATATAGATGAATAGAAGGACCTACTCTCACTTGAACAAAAAAAAAGATATATTCATCATTGTGGTTCCTCATATACCGAGTCTCCTCCCATCAATGAAAGCCTGTAAAGAGCAAGGAGCCTTAGCCAAGGTCACAATCGGTTATCACTCCTTCGTTGCCCTGGACCTAGTAGTTTCTCTATAGGATCCCCTCCTAGACCCCTGCTAGTTTGAGCAGTAACATGGACCAAGGTATTGTTTTCAAACCATAAAATCTCATAAAGAAGTCATATAAGGATTCAAATCACTTTAGTTTATAGATACGAAGTTAGAGTATTGTGTAACATGCATAAAATGTTAACAGAAATAATTTTTCATATTTTTGAACATATTAATTGTTATAAATAAAAGAAAGCACGACTCTCGGAAATTAAGTTTTAGGAAAAATACTTACTTGCAATTTTTAGGAATGGACAGTGCTGCCGATTTCATATCTGTTTGAAGTCGATCCATCAAACTCTCTTTTGTGACACGGTACTCCACATTCCCTGCAAATGAAGGAAAGATAGGATAATAAATGAGTCATTCACAAAGTGTATGGTTGGTTTGCATTTTATCGGTCCAGTATTGTCTAAGTAACAGAGAACAATAGTATGGTATAATATATAGATATCACTACTTAATCTCCTTTAATAACATTGTTAACGAAATGGAATTTGTTCACGCCTTTACCTTAGTAATTAGGCAACGAGCATAAAGAACATAGACATGGACTTTATTCATCCATATATTCATATAAAATAAAATCAGAAGATGAAAAGAAAGGAAAAATTGAACAGTATAGGCAAAGTGTAACACTGCCTATTTCTTCCAAAACATTCATTGTACAATTAGATCATATATATATATATATATATATATAGCTGTCTTGGTAATTTTTTAATGCAAGATTGCCAGAATGCAGACCTGAGTAAGAGCATGAGGGGCATCATTTTTCAAAAACCTCATAAGCTGAGTTTTTGTTTATTCGTGTGTGTGTGTGAGAATTTGTTCACACCTTTACTTTAGTAGTTAGATAACTAGTATAAAGAACATAAACATGCACTTTATTCATCCATATAGTCATACAAACAAAATAAGACTACGAAAAGAAAGGAAAAATGGAACAGAGTATAGGGAAAGTGTAACTACTTATTTCTTCAAAAACATTCATTGTACAATTACATCATATATATATAGACACCATATAACCGTTTCGGTAATTTTTTAATGCAAGATTGCCAGAGTGTAGACCTGTGTGAGAGCATCAAGGGCATCATTTTCCAAAAGCCCTCAAGAGAGGAGCGTATGTTTGTGTAAAAAAAAAAACACATGCAAAATGACAAATAAGCTTCTGAATATATGAAAACATGCATCCATAGTGCATTAATTATTAATCATTCAAACATCAACCATATAGAATCTAGATTCTAGAAATTAAGAATATATGAATTTTTAAGCCATATAATAAAAAAATAGGCCTTCAACTTATACAAAATGAATTAGGTTATTCAACAACTATCAACAATAACATGATCAAATAGTTTTGTTTACAAAATAGACCATCAGCACACAGAAATATGAAGACCAAAAGGTCCAAAACAATAAATTGAGCTAGTTGCTAAATATATGAATATATTGTTGGAAACTTGAATAAACAAAAGGGGGAGCGAGGGGGGGGGGTTAATTGTTGAAAATAAGGGACCAAGGAGGTGTTTCCTAGGCATTTATCCTTTTGGCGTAGGAAGACACATTAATGACCTTTTGTCTAAGTCACACTATGAGTTTTATTAATGCCAAGGAGCTATAGTACTTTTTATGAGTCATGTACTATGTATTTTATTTTATTTAAATCACATGTGTTTTATAAGTGACTTTATGAGAAAAGTACTAGATACACTTTATGTTAATAAAGTGACTTTTATGTCTTAAAAGTGACTTTATGAGAGAGAAAAATCCACATGGTACAAAAACATTGAAAATACTAAGAGACTCATTAATTGAAGGGGACCACATGAGGGAAGGGGTCAAGAGAGGGAATGATCTCCACCCTTGATCTAATGAGCTATGATTTAATATCAGCCATTAGATCTAAGGATTAAGGTTCACCTCACTTTGGAGAGACAAAAGAGGAAAAAGGAGAGAAACTCTCATTCATTCTCATGTGATCCATTGAGAAGAGAGCAAGGCGAGCAAGGAGAGAAGGGAGGCAGAGATTGTTGAGCATAAGGAAGGGTTCGAACTTCTAGAGAGACTACCAACACGAATTTCTAGCAAAGACCATAGGCACGAATTTCCAGTTTTCGTTCCAGGAGTTTAGGCCAAGTTTGTTAAAGTTTCAGGCTCAGTTGAGGCTGAAATTTATATTGGTTAACAGGCTACTTCCAGACCAATATTTGTGGTTGTTTTCAAGCTGAGTTCAAGCGCAAGCTTCATGAGGAATCTAGGTCAAGATTTATTGGCAAGTAGGGCCAGAATATATCAGTCTGTCAGAAAGTTTTCTGAGGTCCAATCAATGCAGAAATCGAGGTCTTTTGGTCAGGGTTTGAGACACGGGTTTCCAGAAGAATTTCCGCCACATATGGCTTAGAATTCAAAGCATTGTCAGAGAGTACAAACACAAAATTTGAGGCTAAAAATCAGCTTGAGTTTATGACTGCGAGGAGGCTATAATTTCTCTATATTCTAACAGTGACATTGTTGAAGAATCTAGGGCAATACATGGCTTAGTGATTCTTCACAAACTTATTGATAACAGTTTGTGTAGTCTTCTTCAAATTCACTTTGTTATGTTAGTGTGTTCTTCAATTACCAAACAGTTATCAGAAATAGAAGATCAACAATAGTACAAGTACACAAGAAGTTGGCTCCAAGCCTGGGCAAACCTCTCATGTTCATTGTAAACCCTTGAATCTCTTCTTATAGATGTTTGGATGAAGAATGCCAACACCCTTGACAAAATAGATAGCAGGTTACTTCCAAGATGTTTGTCACTATACTCTGCTTTGTTTAGTCCACAATTCCTTGTACCCCTTCTCCTTATGTCCTTGTTGTCCAGTCACTATCTTCAATGACTCCTGTTCTCGGCTGCAACAGTCCTTCGTTTATGTTGATTTCGTGAGACGGACTTACTTCCTTCGTTGGTCATAATACTGATTAGATGTGCCACCACTGGGAGTTGTGGTCACCACCGAGAGCTGTAGTCACAGTACAAGCCACCACCAAGAGTTGTTGCTATACATATATACATGGGCCACCACCAAGAGCAGTCACTGACACACTGTGTATATATATGCAGTCCTTTGATACCCCTTGAGAGCTGTCAGAGCGTATAGATTTCAGAGAGACCTCCGAGATATATCACAGATTTCCGAGGGTCTTGAGACGCTGTATGTATATTGTAGACTTTTGAGATATTACTCCACTCACTGTGTATGCGTTCCTTTTCTTCATTGACTGTAATCTGAACTTCGTTGACTGTGATCTGAACTAATCCAAAGAATTAACTTGTTTGACTCCACGTTACTCCTTGTATATATATATGAGTCAACAATGGATCTTTGAGCCGACAGGAGTGCCTTGTATCCAGGCCGACATATCATCAAGGAGATTACTTCATTTTCATAGAGCGGATTTGCATGAGGATAGTGACACTTCTCTTGGAGTGTTAGCCTTTGACCTTATGACTTTCAAAATACTTATGATGTAACATAAAATCCTAAAGACATCAAAAATAAGCCTTTGACCTATGGTAAACACATCTTGCTTATGAAACCCATGATGCAAGGAATAACAATTTTTCTTCATAATATTATAATTACAAGTCATAATGAAAACCGAACCTAGTTACATTTTCTTCAACACTCCCTCTTAACTAGGGAGGTATTCATTAAATGGTACAAGGTTATTCACCACTAAAGAGATCTCATAAAAAGAGTTGAACTAGTAATCCATTTGTATAGCATCATTATAACCAACATTGTCACATAGCAAGGCCTTGACTAACAGCTCTATCTCTCAATAGATCAAAGCACAATGTTGGCAACACCAATGATGATAGACACCTACATCATTGTCTCTCAAGGTACATACCCACCCAGGTGTTCACTAAGTACGACCTTCTAGGACTATCCTTATCTTGGGTCTCCATCCCTCAAAGAATATCGGTCCTCTTGCCTACTCTTATCTTGGATGCCCTACACATCCTCAAAGAGTATCAGATGCCAAATGATTACTCAATCCTCCATCCTTTCTTCAAAATGAAGACAAGGATAATGTGTCTATCTCTTCCTCTTGATTGAGGGAGATATGCCCAAGTTTCCTCTGACCAGAAACTTGACAAAGCTCCTTTGTAATTAGGAACTTGTTAGAACTCCCTCTTAGCTAGGGACTTGTCCATTCATCAGCAACTTCTTCTTCATGGGTTCTTCAGTTGCTTGATCAACTTCTTTCCTTGATCTCATGAACTTTAGTCGAGCTTCTTCCTTGTAGGGCAACAACGATCGATCACTTTCCTTCTTATTCCGTCATGTCATTCCTTTCTTCATGGAAAGTGGCCTTCCTGGTATATATTTGGAACCTTCTTTATATGGCTACTTCTTTCTCTTCATGCTTCTTTTAGGAGTTTCCATCCATCGCACAAATGTTGGATGTACTTGTACTTACACATCTTGTTCTAGTAGCCCTGTATGAACTTCATCCAGATATTATTCTAGAAATCAAAACATAGCATTAAATCAAATCGTACCTTTCGAGATGGCTCTTTATCATGACATCTTTTCAGTAGGTATTAACATCCTGCATACTTGTTGATACATTTCCCAAAGATATACATTGTCAAGGGTCTACATCCTTTTCAGACTTTCATCAGAATCTTCATATATTTTCGGGAGATTTCCTAGTTAACTCTTCTTGGTCTTTTAGATGTTGATTGCCTTCATCATGGTTGCATAGCCCACAATCTCTTCCTTCCTCACTCATTCCATTCTCAGGGGTTTCTAATCAGAGTTCCTGTAATCGTAGTCAACCACCTCATACTTTATATAAGGACATATTATGTTGATTTCATCTAGTGTGACTTATGATTTTTTGCATCTTTTCAAAGGAGGAGATCCTTTTTTTCTCTTGATCATGCTTCTTAAGATAGAGGTAGTGATCCATGTTACCTGCAACCATACGACATGACATTATAAAATTAAATACAAGCATACATACCTGATTTTACCTTTAGGTCATATAGGCTTCTTCCAACAACTTCCTTGATCTCATGCTGATCATGTTAACTTCTTTTACTAGCTTCTTTACCAATATGGTGTACCTGCACCACCTAGACAACAAGTACACACCAATTCTGTAGAAGCACGAATTGGTCATAACAAAAACTTTATAGTAGCGAAAGCATTTATAATTTTCATAATCAGCAAGAGATTACACTCTTAATTACTTCAATCATCTAGACCAGGTTTGATACAAACCCTAAGTCATATCAACAATTCAATCATGATTAGATAACTTGAAAAACCATATGATAGACTATCTACTAGAGTTTCCGGTAAACCCTAGATTTTATCAATATGAATTGCTTCTATTAGAGTTTGATGTAAACCCTAGATTTTCAATCAATTATCAACCTACATAAAGAGCTTCTTACTAGGGTTTGAGGTAAACCCTAGATTTTCCATCTATAAATTCTCAGCACACAATTTATAGATTCAAATGAATACACATACTAGAGAATTTAATCATTACTAGGATTTAGTTGCAAACCCTAGATTTCAATCATCATCTTATAACTTTCAAACTTTGACTAGGGCTTAACTATCAAACCCTAGATCCCATCGTCTTTAGAAAATTTGATTAACACATATTTCTAGGAGATAGCCATCATGTATAGACACATTATATAGTTAGACAATACATTGACCAAGACTAACCTAGGAAAAGAACATTTACCTAGGGTTTCATTCTTAGGACTTTTCATGGCACGGATCTTGCTTGTAGACCTAACCAAAACTTAGGGTTTTGATTCATTGTCAAAGCAAATCCTTATTTTATCATAACATCAAGGGTTCAAGATTTCAACCTTAATAGGTTAGAGTTTCCATGATCATATCAAAAACTTGAATATGACATTACCAGTAAATCAATCAGTACAAGAATTTCTTCATTGATA
The DNA here is from genome assembly GCA_000404065.3 of Pinus taeda. Taxonomy (NCBI): domain Eukaryota; kingdom Viridiplantae; phylum Streptophyta; class Pinopsida; order Pinales; family Pinaceae; genus Pinus; species Pinus taeda. The sequence goes on from APFE031213692.1 coordinate 38,907, forward strand.
GCCCTAATTAGGTTTAAGGTTTCACACATCATCAATTCATGTCAATTAGTGTAGCAATTCTATCATTAATATCCTTAAGAAGGTTTAGATATTGACATCCTTTCAATATGTCCTTAGGTTAGGCTTTCCAAAGAACCTTTCAAGGTTCTTTTCATTCAAACAATTTAGAGATGAATAGGGTGGTAGATTCATCAGATGATGAATTACCTCAACCAAGAATATTTTACGATTCAAGAGAGCTAAACAAGATGAGCATTAGTAGTGTAGATAGGATTTCACAAAGAGAATAAGAAAACTTTATAATAGAGACATACCTGTGACTTTTGACAAACCTTTGTGATGCCTTCCTTCGTAGTCCTTGATCTTTTAGCAAGTCTTTCCTTAGAATAGTTAATAGTGGCTATGGTAGCTCCAGGTTAGATAGAGACTGTAGCATCACCATAGGCTGAGATTGAAGTATTATCAAAACTGTGGTATATTAGAGAAGGAGAGTTCTAAGATTGTTGTCGTGTTATGACTTAAGTCAAGGTGATGTCTTTGAAGTGGAATCTTTCTCATTTATGAATTTGCAATGGCATTCGTTTTATTGACACCACATCCTCATGACCTCCTCGAGACTGGACTAGCATCGTGTTTTCAACATACCCGAGATAGTGACATACTGTGATTCTTTCAAAATTGTGATATGTCTAAGACCGAGGTTGTGATATAGACATCTCTGTATTGTAAATATTTCCTTTGTGACTGTGATATAGACACTTTTTCCCAAGCTTTTCCGTGATATAGTTCATCTCCTTCATGCCCTTCATGAACCATACCTCTGATACCATGTTGAAGAATCTAAGGCAATACATGGCTTAGTGATTCTTCACAGACTTATTGACAACAGTTTGTGTAGTCTTCTTCAAAATCACTTTGTTATGTTAGTGTGTTCTTCAATTATCAAACAGTGATCAAAAATAGAAGATCAAAAATAGTACAAGTACACAAGATGTTGGCTCCAAGCCAGGACAAACCTCTCCTCTTGAGAGTAAACCCTTCAATCTCTTCTTATAGATGTTTAGATAAAGAATACCAAGACCCTTGACAAAATAGAGAGTAGGTTACCTCCAAGACGTTTGTCACTATCCTCTACTCTGTTTAGTCCACAATTCCCTGTACTCCTTCTCCTTTGTCCTTGTTGTCCAGTCACTATCTTCGACGACTCCTTTTCTCGGCTACCACAGTCCTTCGTTTATGTTGATGTCCTAAGACAAACTTGCATACCCTTCGTTGGTCATGACACTGATTAGATGTGCCACCACCTGGAATTGTAGTCACAGTACAGGCCACCACCGAGAGTTGTTTCTATACATATATACGCAGGCCACCACTGAGAGTTCTTTGTATACATATATACGTAGGCCACCACCGAGAGCAATCACTATCTATATATATATATATAGTCCTTTGATACCCTCCGAGAGCTGTCACAGCGTATAGATTTCAGAGAGACCTCCGAGATATATCACAGACTTCTGAGGTTCTCAAGACAATATATGTATATTGCAGACTTCTGAGATATTACTTTGCTCACTATATATGCGTTCCTTTTCTTCGTTGACTGTGATCTTAACTAATCCAAAAACTTAACTTGTTTGACTCCACGTTACTCCTTGTATATATATATGAGTCAACGATGGATCTTTGAACCAACAAGAGTGCCTTGTATCTAGACCAACATATCGTCAAGGAGATTACTTCATTTTCGTAGAGCGGATTTGCATGAGGATATTGACACTTGTCTTGGAGTGTTAGCCTTTGACCTTATGACTTTCATAATACTTATGATGTAACATAAAATCCTAAAGACATCAAGAAGAAGTCGTTGACCTATGTTAAACACATCTTGCTCATGAAACCCATGATGCAAGGAATAACAATGTTTCTTCATAATATTATAATTACAAGTCATAATGAAAACCAAACCTAGTTACATTTCCTTCAATAGACATCAGCACACACAAAAAGGGAGATAGGTTGACTTTTCTCTAATGTATAAATTTCCTTAGTAAATAAACCCCCCCCCCCCCCCCCGCCTAGAACTTGTTTCCCCTTATGGGTTTTTCCAAGGTCCTTAAACCAAAAACACTGTGTTACTTTTTTGTGTATGTACTTGCATTTTAATCTTATATCTATTAGAAAATGTAACTAGGTTCGGTCTTCATAATGGTCTTTGTACCTATATCATTGAATATTCTATGTAAAAAGAGAAAGAAGAAAAAGATTTTTTATTATTATTGTTTTATTAGATAAGCATTTTCTTCATGTTGCTACGATTTGTTGAGTCAAAGAGTCAAAGTCCTATTTGGACCTATTGTAAAGAAAAAGGAAAAAGGATTTTTAAATATGTAATTTGGGTCAGAAAACCCCTCTAGATGCCAAGTCGGCCCTGCCCCAATGGACATGTTTACTCGCACCCCTTTAGACGGCATAAATAGAGGATCGTTTGAGCTAATTTGGACACGCAATTCGCTCAATCTGATATGAAAAATCATAGAAGAAGAGGAATTTTGAAATCTAAAGTTGATGAAGAGTCTCTCTTGACATCTGATTTGTGGAGTTTCTACCCTATTACATCTCTTCTTGGAATTCTGTTGTTGGTCTCTTGCTAATGGATTTGCTATGAAGGAGGATCTAACTTGGCATCTAGAGGGTTAAAGTCTTTATTCATAGGTCTTGGATATCTCACTTTGATCTCATTCTATAAGAAGAGAATTTTTCTGGGTTTTCCCCTTCCGGGGGGCTTTTGCCTTGGCTTAGAGCCTATATCTTATGTTCTTTTTTCTTTTGTGATCTACATGTTTTTATTATGGTAATTGCTTGATAAAAGAAGGAAAATATAATAATAAAAATGTCAACAGACTCACAAGTAATTATCATCTAAAGAGAAATCTAATCTAAATCATAAGCCTCCCGATTTCTCAATAGTATCACCTGTGAAAAGAGAAAAGAAGTAGAGTAGCCTTTGTTTCAAGTTAAATGCAAAATTATTTTTATATGAGTCATATTTTTATGATGGGTTTTGGGCATTACACCATGCAAAAACTTGAAGTTGGGTGGGCTACAGCATAACCAAAAATTTTCTACATGGTATCAAAGCCTAAGCATAGTCAAATTCCAGCTTTAGCATTAGTTGATACAAAGACCAGCAAGTTATCTTCTAGATTATTGGTGAACAACAGTCACTAAATCTCAGTCAGAAACCCAAAGAAGCGTTGGTTGAGTGGGAGGAGATTACCTAGTAACAAATTTTGCTCCTATTTGTTGGTTGTAAGGGTCATGGCGAATGCTTTGAGGGTGGAGGATAGATTGAGTGGGGATGATCATTTTGGCCCCTGGAAGGAGAGGATGGCGCTTTTACTAAAGGAAGTTGAAGTGTGGGATGTAGGCTCCATTGCAGCCTCCCACTGATCCAGCTCAGTTGGTGGACTTCAATAAGAGGAATGCGAAGGCAAGGAGAATCATCCTTGATGTCATTAAGGACCACTTATTCCCTCATGTGACTAGGAAGAGGTTTTCTTATGAGATGTGGGAGTCTCTAGTCACAATACACCAGAGTTTCAGTGAGAACTAGAAGATGGTTTTGAGGCAAAAGTTAAGCAACACCAAGATGACCAAGACCGACAATGTGATCTCATACCTCACTAGGATCTCACAAATGAAGAGCCTATCCCAGAGGACCAATTCGTCAGGATTGCATTAGATGGTTTTACACAAAAATAGAATGGATTCATACATGGCATTGTGGCTAGAGAGAACTTTCCAGACTGGAAGAGGATGTGGGACAATTTCATCTAGGAGGAGACCAGGAGGAGTGCCAAGGCGAGTAGTCAGAGTGGTGGGGGAGGTGAGGAGGAGAATGTTTCCCTTTCTGCTAAGGGCAAGAAGAAGGCCAAGAAGGGGTTTTACAATGGAGCAAAGCAAGAGAAGGGTAAGTAGAAGGCGAAGGAGGACATGAGCAAAGTGAAATGCTTTACTTGTGGGAATATGGGCCACCATGTTGTTCATTGTCCCAACAAGAAGGGTAAGAGGTGGAGTTGTGGCTTCAACATAGGTGGATGAGTTCACTTCCTAATTTGACACAGAGTTTGCCTTATCAGCAAAGGTGGATGAGTTTGCCTTGGTGGTGAGTTTAGCCACTCATGTTACATCTTCCTGTGTGTGGTTTGTTGACAGTGAAGCATCCTAGCATATGACTGGAGTGAGAAAGTGCATATCGAGTCTCTAACGGATGATATTGACTTGGAGGTTGTGCTTGCAGATAACTCCAAGGTCAGAGCAACATGAGTGGGGGCAGTGTCATTTCAGAGGGAGTCATTAAATCCTCTAAAAGTGACAAATGTTCTTTATGTGCCAAGGTTGAAGAAGAACTTGATATCAGTCTCCAACTTGGAGGGCACGGGGTATGAGGTGGTGTTCTAAGGAGGACAGGTATTGATATATCCCTGAGGATCTAGTGTCAAGCATGTTAGACATACTGGATTCCATAGTGGGAGGCTATACAGGTTTATGTTGCAGCCTGTTAGAACCTTGGTGGCGCAAATCAACAACAATGAGTTGAGCGAGATTTGGCACAGGAGGATGGCCCCTTCACACCATGTAGCATTCAGGATGTTGAAAGAGATGGTCATTTGTTTACTGAAGTTCAGCAATGAGCATCATGATGTGTACAAGGGGTTCGCTTTGGGAAAGTACACCGAGACACTTCCCCTGAGCAATGACGACAAGGTTGTAAGTATCCTTGACTTGGTACACTCTAATGTTTTTGGTCCTAGGTCTCATGTACCACTGAGTGGATGTGTGTACTTTCTGACCTTCATTGATGACCACTCCAAGAAGACCTAGATTTTCTTTCTAAAGACCAAGGATGAGGTTTTCAGGAGGTTCCAAGAGTTTAAGGCTCTTGTGGAGAACCAAACAGGGAGGAAGATCAAGGTATGGAGATCAGATAATGGGGGTGAGTATACCTTCATGGATATCAAGGAGTTTTGTGGGAGTGAGAACATCAACAGGAAGAAAATAGTACCTTATAACCCCCAATAGAATAGGGTGGCAGAGAGGAAGAACAAGGCCATAGTGGGTGCATCTAAAGCAATGTTGCATGATCATAGGCTCCTTTCTTCTTGTGGGCGGAGGCATGTAACACTATAGTATATTTGCAGAATACGAGCCCACACAGAAGCTTGGGGAGCAAGACTCCTGAGGAGTTGTTTACCGATAAGAAGCTAGAGGTTGGGCACATCAGGATCTTTGGGTGCCTTACATATTCACATGTCCCTGAGGAGAAGGGGATGAAGTCAAAACCCACTACGGAGAAGGGTATCCTTGTGGGTTACAAGGAGACCAGCAAGGCCTATCGCATAGATATTCTTGCAGAAAATAAAGTTTTTCGGAGACAGGATGTGACAATTGAGGATGAGAGAGCCTTAAGGAGGTCTCAAGAGGTTGATCAGGTAGAGTAGTAGGCTCCTCATCAAGGGGCCACACCACAGGTATCAGCATATTCAGAAGGTACACCAGGGTCAGGAGGATCACCTATTTCAGGGATGACAAGCTCACAGAGTGCAAGATGACCTGGTTCAAGATCATCAAGTGCAGGATCTCAAAGTCCAAGATCACCATTGATCATAGAAGAGCCTTCCTCGTTATGAGGAGAGGCTCTACTGGAGGATTTTCCCATAGCAGCAGAGGAGGCTACTACAAGGAAGAGAAAGCCAAGATGGATTTGTGACACCCTAAATGAAGCCTAGGAGGCAATGGGGAAACCCAAATGATTAGTGAGGGAGAGACGACCATCAAACACGTTGGGTGGCTTTGTGGCAGATGTTGGGGAGACAAAGCTAGCTAGTTATGAGGAGGTCGCAATTCAGCAGATCTAGAGGGATGCCATGGTGGAGGACTATGCCTCCATCATGAAAAATGATGTTTAGGAGGTAGCTCTGAGCCCTAAGGGGAAGTAAGTGGTGACTTCCAAGTGGATCTACAAGATCAAACATGTTGTGGATGGAAGTGTGGAGAAGTTCAAAGCTTGTTTTGTGGCGCAGAGATTCTCACAGGTAGAGGGAGTTGGCTATGAGGATACCTTTGCACCAGTTGCTTGTTACACTTCCATTAGAGTAGTCATATCTATAACATCTGAGATGGGTTGGAGGATTCACCATATGGATATGAAAACCACCTTTCTCAATGGAGTTATTCAAGAGGTGTACATTGAGCAACCACAGGGCATTGAGGTGCAAGGGAGGGAGTCCCATGTATGTAGGCTTAAGAAAGTCTTGTATGGACTAAAGCAAGTGCCAAGGGCATGGTACGAGAGGATAGATGCCTACTTGCAGCAGATGGGTTCCTATAAGAGTGATGCAAATCCAAACCTCTATTTCATTATGGTTGGTGATGATCCACTCATTCTGGTTCTATATGGTATGTATCTGGTCAACACTAAACTATATATCTATTTCACAATTAACACATTGAGCCAATTTATGATGGAGCCTAGGAGAGTGCACTAGGTTGCTACGAAACATGTGTTGAGGTACCTATAGAGCAAAATGGACTTTGGTTTGGACTACGTCAGGGGTGATGGAGGTAGATCGATTGGTTGCACGAACTTAGATTAGGTTGGACCGTTGGCAGTGCCGGTGACAAGAAGAGTACTTTCGGGTGTTATTTTTCTGTGCGCTCAAAAGTTGTGTCATGCTTCAGCAAGAAACATAGGTTGTGGCATTGAGCAATGCAAAGGCAGAGTATATGGCAGCTAGTCAGGCAGGTTGCAAGGCACTTTGTCTTCACAATATGCTACATGGGTTATTTGGTCAGAGGCTGAGACCAACTAAGATATACTATGATAATCAGAGTTGTATTAAACTCTCTGAGTACTTCATGACTAGTCAAAGCATATTGAAATCAGATACCACTTCATCAGAGACTGGGTTCAGAGGGGAGTTGTGAAGCTTGAGAATATATCCATTGATGAACAAGTAGCACACATTCTCACCAAGTGATTACCAAGGGCCAAGCATGTATTCTTTAGAGACAAGATGTGAGTGGTGAGAAACACACTCCTCAATGAGAGGGAGTGTTGAAAAATAAGGGTACCAAGGAGGTGTTTCCTAAGCATTTATCCTCCTGCCCTAGGGAGACACATTAATGACCTTTTGTCTAAGTGACTATGAGTTTTATTAATGCCAAGGAGCTAAAGTACTTTTTATGAGTCATGTACTATGTACTTTAATTTATTAAAGTCGCGTGTTTTAAAAGTGACTTCATCCTTGTGGGTTATAGTGAGACCAGCAAGGCCTATCGCATATATATTCCTGCACAGAAGAAAGTTTTCCAAACGCGGGATGTGAGAATTGAGGACGAGAGGGTCTTGAGGAGGTCTCGAGAGGTTGATCAGGTAGAGTAGTAGGCTCCTCAACAGGGAGCCACACCACAGGTATCAGGATCTTCAGGTGGTACACCAGGGTCAGGAGAATCACCTATCTCAGGGGTGATAGGCTCACAGAGTGCAAGATCACCTGGCTTAAGATCATCAAGTGCAGGATCTCAAAGTGCAAGATCACCATTGATCATAGGAGAGCCTTCCTCATTAGGAGGAGAGGCTCTAGTGGAGGACTTTCCCATAGCAGCAGAGGAGGCTACTACAAGGAAGAGGAAACCAAGATGGCTTCGTGACAGCCTAAATGAAGCCTAGGAGGCAATGGGGAAACCAAAATGATTAGTGAGGGAGAGAAGACCACCAAACAAGTTGGTTGGCTTTGTGGCAGATGTTGGGGAGACAAAGCCAGCGAGTTATGAGGAGGTCGCCATTCAGCAGATCTAGAGGGATGCCATGGTGGAGGACTATGCCTCCAACATGAAAAATGATGTCTAGGAGGTAGCTCTGAGCCCCGAGGGGATGTAGGTGGTGACTTCCAAGTGGCTATACAAGATCAAACATGTTGTGGATGGTAGTGTGGAGAATTTTAAAGCTCGTTTTGTGGCGCAAAGGTTCTCACAAGTAGAGGGAGTTGACTATGAGGAGACATTTGCACCAGTGGCTTGTTACACTTCCATTAGAGCAGTCATATCTATAATATCTGAGATGGGTTGGAGGATTCACCGGATGGATGCGAAGACCACCTTTCTGAATGGAGTTATTCAAGAGGAGGTGTACATTGAGCAACCACAGGGCATTGAGGTGCAAAGGAGGGAGTCCCATAGGCTTAAGAAAGCCTTGTAAGGAATGAAGCAAGCACCAAGAGCATGGTACGAGAGGATAGATGCCTACTTGCAGCAAATGGGTTTCCCAAAGAGTGATGCAAATCCGAACCTCTATTTCATTATGGTTGGTGATGATCCAGTCATTTTGGTTATGTATGCTAATTGCTATGTATTTGGTTAACACTAAACTGTATATCTATTTCACAATTAACACATTGAGCCAATTTATGATGGAGCCTAGGAGAGTGCATTGGGTGGTTGTGAAACATGTGTTGAGGTATCTACAAAGCACAATGGACTATGGTCTAGACTATGGCAAGGGTGATGGAGTTAGATTGATTGGTTGCATGAACTCAGATTTGGTTGGCAGTGCTGGTGACAGGAAGAGTACTTTCGGGTGTTACTTCTCGTTGGGCTCAGAAGTTGTGCCATACTTCAGCAAGAAACAAAGGTTAGTGGCATTGAGCAACACAGAGGCAGAGTATATGGCAGCTAGTCAGGCAGGTTGCAAGGCACTTTGGCTTCACAGTATGCTACATGCATTATTTGGCCAGAGGCTGAGACCAACTACAATATACTATGATAATCAAAGTTGTATTAAACCCTTTGAAAATCCAGTTCTTCATGACGGGTTAAAGCATATTGAGGTCAGATACCACTTCATCAGAGACTGGGTTCAGAGAGGAGCTATAAAGCTTGAGTATATATCCATTGATGAACAAGTAGCACACATTCTCACCAAGTGATTACCAAGGGCCAAGCATGTATTCTTTAGAGACAAGATGGGAGTGGTGAGAAACACCTTCCTCAATAAGAGGGAGTGTTGAAAAATAAGAGTACCAAGGAGTTGTTTCCTAAGCATTTATCCTCTTGCCCTAGGGAGACACATTAATGACCTTTTGTCTAAGTGACTATGAGTTTTATTAATGTCAAGGAGCTAAAGTATTTTTTATGAGTCATGTACTATGTACTTTAATTTATTAAAGTCGTGTGTTTTAAAAGTGACTTCATGAGAAAAGTACTAAGTACACTTTATGTTATTGAAGTGAATTTTATGTTTTAAAAGTGACTTTATGAGAGAAAAAGTGCACATAGTACAAAAACATTAAAAGTACTATGAGACTCATTAATTGAGGGGGACCATATGAGGGAGGTGTCAAGAGAGGGAATGATCTCCACCCATGATCTAATGAGTTGAGATTTAATCGCAGCCATTATATCTAAGGGTTGGGGTTCTCCTCACTTTGGAGAGATAAAAGAGGAAAAATGAGAGAAACTCTCATTCATTCTCACGTGAGCCATTAAGAAGAGAGCAAGGAGAGAGGGGAGGCAGAGATTGTTGAGCATAAGGAGAAGGGTTTGAACTTCTAAAGAGACTACCAACACGAATTTCTAGTAGAGAACACAAGCACAAATTTCCAGGTTTTCGCTCCAGAAGTTCAAGACGATTTTTCTGAAGTTTTCAGGTCGAGTTGAAGCCGAAATTTATACTACTTCCAGCCCGAGATTTGTGGTTGTTTTCAGACCGAATTCAGGCCCAAACTTCAGGAGGAATCTAGGCCGAGATTTTTTGGCAAGAAATCCCAGAATATAATAGCTTGTCAGCAATTTTTCTGAGGTCCCATCAGTGCAGAAATTGAGGTCTTCTAGTCAGAGTTTGAGACATTGGTTTCTAGAAGAATTTTTCCCATATCTGGCTCAGAATTCAAGGCATTGTCAGAGAGTAAAAACATAGAATTCGAGGCTAAAGATCATTTGAGTTTATGACTGTGAGGAGGCTATAATTTTTCTATATTCTGACAGTGACATCAGCAAACACAAAAAGGGAGATAAGTTGACTTTTCTCTAATGTATAAATTTCCTTAAGAAGCAAATAAAATCCTCCCTTAGAACTGGTTTTCCCCTTGTGGGTTTTTTCAGGGTCCTTAGACCAAAAACACTGTTACTATTTGTGTGGGTGCTTGCATTTTGATCTTGTATCAGCTGTGAAAAGACAAAAGAAGTAGAAGAGACTTTGTTTCAAGTTAAACACGAAATTATTTTTATATTAGTCATATGTTTATGATGGGTTTTGGGCATTAAACCATGGGAAACCTTGAAAATGGGTAGGCTACAACATAACCAAAAAAATTCTACATGAATCAGTTCAGTGTATTCATGGACATCAAATTTTACTTTTCTTTTCTTTTTAACATTTATTTGAACTATTAAATGAGCAGCATAACATCATATATATAGCAGATTTAATCAGGCATTCCATGACAACATAAAATCAGCACATAAAAGCAATCACATGTGGACACTAGATATAAGTGGAAATTCATAAAGATAGACAACCATGATTTTTTTGTTATTGTGATGCAATGGCAAGCCGCAAGCTCCTTCTTCCTCTATTACATCAGCGTTTGGAGGTTGCAACCTCTCTTCTATTTTGCAAGATACAACTTGTTGGAAATCTCCTACTCCCTTTTACATTGATTTTCTACAAACTACAACCTACAGGAAGCTCCTACCTCAATTTTTTTTTGCAAACTACGACTTGCTTGGAAGCTCCTACTTCAAATTCAACAGGCTCCAACTTGTTCTTTTCCATTCTACAGCCTTAAACGAGACTAAAATCCCAAGATACATACAAGAAACAATGTGCTGGTTTACATGGCCTTTAGTTCAACATACTTTCATTTCTATTTCTGCCTCTTCTCCTCCTCAAGTCTGTTTCACATCTGCTCCTTTGCTTCTATCTCTTTGTATCGGGTAACTCGTGAACAAGCTCTCACAACAACTCAACTCTCCCACATATTCTATGCTGTCGCTTGAATCCACATCTGGGATTATCGTGGAGAAAAATTTTAACTCCACTTGGTGTGACCTTGGGGGCAAGTCTTAAGTTAAGTTGTTGTCACTCAAATCTCAACTTCTCCGTCTATGGTAACTCCTAGCAAAGCCAAGGGGGGTGGACCCTATGAAAATAACTAAGGTTCAACTAATCTAAGCCTAGATAAGTCAAGTTCTAGGAGTTAAAATTAAATGATCAAAGATATATCCAAATTAAATCAAGATATAATTTGCAGCAAATGAATTCAAAGCATCATAATATCAATAACCATCCACAAGCTAAAATATTGCAATAATAGACAAGGTGGATCAAAGTAGACTAGTCCCAAATATTAAGGTACTTGCAAAGTAAATATTCCAAGTAAAGAGGTCTTGAAAGTAATGCTTGGAAGGAAATACTCAATAAATAAATGCCTCAAAGCAAATGCTTGGGAAATAAATGTGCCAATAAAGATAGGCAAGTACAATAATGTGAAATATAAAATACTTAGAAAAGTGAATGCTTAGAACAAGATGCTTTGTAATAATAACAATTGTTTCAAAGAGATAGATAAACTTAATGAACTTAGGAAGCAAAATGAAATGAAACTCCAAGTACTAATGCCGCAAGTTGAATGTATTGGAATGTAATCTTGATTTAGTTTCAATAAAGTTAGATTGCAAATTGGTTAGCTGCAAATCAAACAAGTTTCAATTGAAATTCCTCCCCAGACCTTATCCTTGTCGAGGCCACGATCTCAAAATAAGAAGCCAGTAGGGCATAAAGGGTCCCTAAATTACTACTTCAACCAGGAAAGTTGAAGGTAAATTTGATTATTGCAAAAACAAACTTAAAAGATTTAAATTGAAATAACAAAATTGCTTGAAGTGTAATGTAAATGACTAAACTAGGTAGCAGAGTAGATTGTATGAGGGAAAAATTTAACCCAACTACTCTAATGATGATTATGCTACACTATTTAGTTTAGCCAACAATGCAAACTATTCAAGCACCACAAAAAGAACTTCCCCAAATGGAGAAGGGGGGGATGCCAAGGGGAAAAAATCCCAACTCCTAGGCAAAATGAATTCTTTATTAGATCCCCTTATAGGAATGAGGGATAGAGAGATACTTTACAATAAATCCCTTCAAGGAAAGAGTTTGTACAGAATCCAGATGCTTTGGAGAGAGTTTACAATAAGACCCCTCAAGGGGATCAAACACTCTTTCCCAAAGATTTATAGCAAGTTAGAAGCAATCTAAATTACAATAGGCCCTTATGAGAAAATTCCAACAATGAGAGAAAAAATATCTCTACAAAGTTACAATGGACTTACAAGAGGCTCTTTTGGCAGTCTCAAATGAGAGCCTTTTTCTACAGTTTTCAAATGGTTTCCTTGAAGTGATCTTTGGGTGGAAGAAGCACTTTAAAGGGGTTTTACAAAGTGCAAAAGGAAGTTTTCAATCAACCATCCAAAGGTGGCCATTTTTAGTGTTTTTTTCTTCCACAAGCACTCCCTTCTGAACAGTCATAGTCTATAAAAAAAATCAGCAAGCAAATTAGTTAGTAAAACACTCAAGAAAGTTGATCTAAATCCATTAAAATTGTTATCTTATAAAGAAAAAAAAATTAAGTCCCAAAGATCATATTTTTAAGGTGTTTTTCTATTGGATGACCAAGTAAAACTTGGTCCTCCTTTGCATAATAGATTTTTGTTAGAACAATAATCTAATTTTAATCTTATGCGCCTGACTTTTAATGAAAATTCAAGGAAAATATCAAAAAGTTTAAATTTTGCAGGTGAAAGATATCAGAGTGAGTCTTGCTGGTTCTAATTTTCAAGGATTGGTTCAATCCACCAAAGCTACTCCTCTTGGAACTTATCATCTGCAAAATAAACCAGTGAACAATGCAAAGTGATAGATACCAAACCAAACTTTGGATAACAGCAATATCAGTACTAAACCTTAATCAAAATTTATTAGTAAACCTTAGCTGAATTATAAAAAATAAAAATAAAAATATCTAAGACAGCAAAGAAGACCTAAATTGAATCAGTTTCTTTTGGCTGATTTGTGACTGTTAGGACAGCCACAAATTAAACTCCTTAGTCTGCTAGATATTCAATAGAGCACTTGAAAATGGAACCAAGATTTGTGATAGAATTTTATGAGAAGGAAATTAGAGATGTTGGGTTCTTTGAAAACACTTTTGAAGCCTTTTGAGAATCTTTGGTCCAAGTGGGACAAATGCCTTTTAAGATCCTTGGAGGTGGATGGTTCAAATAAGAACTTCCCCAACATCAAACTCGAGATACCTATAAAAACCACTTAAGATCTTGCCCACAAGATTAGCAAAATAGGTGAAATTTTACACAATGAGAGCCCACACCTTGCCAGAAAACCCTATCATTTGAGTCTCTCCTATCAATGGGCTCTAGAAATCACTATCTACCTTATCATTGACTCACCATTCATAGTGATTTCCATCATACTAAGACCTCCCATCGGTGAAAGTTCGTAAAGAGCAGGGGACATTGACTAAGGTGACAGTGGGTCCTCGTCCCATTGTTGCCACTTGATCTAGTAGCAATGTTAGGAACTGGACTAGAACTGGATGATTTGACAATTTTTGGCCCGAAACCGGTCCAAAACGGGCCTCCAAACCAGCCTATTTCACCGAGTCATCCTGTTCAGGATTGGTTCCATGCAGTTTGTACCTATTCAGGCCAGCATAAAAAATTTGCCTTTTTCTTTAATTTTTTATTTTTTTCAGTCACTTCTAATTCTCCCCTAGGCTGGCCTAATACTCAAGCCTATGGCGCTCAGCCTAATAATCAAGTATGTGGCCCTAGTATTGCTATACAATTCATGGTAATGTTAAATTCTTAAAGTAAAAGGATGGAAGTGAAAGAGAAATTTCATTTTCATCCTTTTACTTAAATTTTTAACATTACCATGAAATGACTCAAGGTTTTAGATTTCACTCAAAATCCAGCAGACTTAACAGTTTTTGAGGATTTCAAGCTTGGGGGATTGCAATCTTTCCATTGGATTTTGTCATGTAAGAGGTACGGAGCTAGTATTTAATAAAGAGCACCACGCCCTCTATGTACTTTGATGTTGTGGCATTAGTTGTCAAACTCCTCTATCATGACTCTACTAAAAATGTACCCATCACTCAAACAAAATCTTGATATGACATTGTACGTTTTTTCTATCTTATTTTAATGCCTAAATGGTTATATTGATGACGAAGGCCCCACTATAGGCAATGATTTTTATGATATGTAGGCATTTGATGTAGCATATTTTTTTTGGATGCTAGAGGCCATCTAGAGCCTATTTGTTGATGTATTTTTGGTTCAAAGATAAATTGCACTCGATGCTATTTTGGTTATGTGCAGCCTTACATGCTATGTAAATGAGAACTTTTGCATATTTGTGTATAAATGGTTTGGATTCATATGGATGCACATGAATATTTATGTTTTTCTTTAAAATGTGAATATTTTGTGTTTTTGGTAAACCGTTTTTTTCTTGGTTTTTTACTGCTCTCAATTTCGTTCCAACTAGTTCCGATCCACAAGGTTTTTCAATTCAATCACCAGTTTGGTTCTGATAACATTATCTACTAGTAGTCCCTTAGGAACCCCTCCTAGGACCCCTATTGAATTGAATGGTAACAGGTCCATAAAGAGTTAGCCTCCCCCTCCACTTGTCCACAGTTTGGGATGGGCCTGGAACGATGCCTCAGAGGTTGATGTAGCTACAAAGAAAGTAAAAAGCATAATTTGGCCAGTGTCAACAGGAAATGTACCACAAAATGCAAAAGATGGTCAGGACATACAAATTTGGCACGTGGACAAAAGCCAACATGAACTCTACTCCTTATCATTATGGCCATCACCCTAGTTCCTAGGGCCACTATATGAGCCCCCTGTATCATTAAAGAACCCATGATTGTCCCAACCCCTAGTGGGCAATGAATTGCCCAACCTTAAAGGGGTAATCACTACTATATCTTACACATCATGTTCTCATCCCCTGAAGACCTGAGCAGTTATAAAAAGAAAAATCAATAAAAGGCAAAAGGCATATGAAGAAGGCTGGAAAAACAAAGGCCAAGGTGACTCATGTACCATGATTACTCCCTCCTTCATCTATACACCCATGTGTGGGCCTCTCTCATCATTGCTACCCTTGTACCATGGCATGTGGCTTGGATCCTTCCCTGATGCCCCAAATCCATTCCATCATTATATCACATGACACCTACCATTTGAGGGATGTACCATGGACCTGTCAATCTGTATGTTCCCAATTTTTTAAGTGCAAAATTCACTAAGTTTTGCCAATTTTTAGTCATATTAAATAAAAAAGGAGAAAATATTATTTTGTGGGAGAAAAGTGGAAATTATTACTTCAATGAAGAATGGCGACAAAGTAATATTTTATTAGTGGAAGTTGGGGACCACCAAGGGAGAGCGCTAGCAATTATGAATAGAGCTTGGAGGCATCCATTTGGTATCTTTTGATTATTTGACAATTTAACAATAGTTCTCTTGAGTTGCTTAACCAAGACGACCCGTGTTGTTCATCACAAGGAATTTTAGAGAGGGAATTCCACCCTTATTTTGGAGAACTTAGAGTGTCTCCCTAGTGAGGCAATTTGGGGAACTCAATTCAAAGCTTCCATTGAACATCATTGCAGGAGTTTACTCAACAGTGCGCATTTCTTAAGCGCAAAGATAATTTTGTGGAGCACATTGTGGGAGCACAGGTGGGTTAGATGCTTCGGGCTTTTGCAAGGAATTTTCTTATTGTTAGACCAAAGTTTGGACAACGATTCCTCAGGTTCGATTGGAGGCTAAACCTAGATCGATTTTTTATCTTTTGGCAGGGGGCACCGTAGCTATTTGACCAGGTGTTGCACAGCGGTTTAAAGAAGCGGAGTTGAGAGAGATAAGGGTTGGAGATAGGAAGTATTTCTTAGTGGAGAATTTAGTCAAAGCTGGGAGAAATTTTCCGTCGTAGATTTGGGCATAATTCAGTAGTATCAAAACTATGGGGCATTTTCTAGCCAGATTAGGCAATTCACAGTTGTTGGGTGTCATTGAGTGTCAACGAATTCATCCCAAACCCTTTCTGGGTTTTTGTGGTTTTATTGAGAGGAGCCTCTGGCTAATTTTACAGAATTTTTCGAGCGATATTTGGGCCCAAAATCCTCATTCTTATAGCAAGGCATATTGTTCATTAGCTAGTAAATTTGCATCACCTTGTGGGTTTAGTTTTGGCTTGGAGTTGGGCCAAACACTTTTTGGGTGTTTTTGGGCATGAGGAGTGGAGCCCATGGCTACAATTTCAGGGTGATTCAAGCATTCTTCATAGCAGAACCTTCAGTCCCATTCTAGCAGTAACAACAACAATTTCCTGAGTAGTGCGCAGTACCAATTTGGGCTAGTCTTTCCTCAAGATCGGAGTTCTCTCACCTGGGATTTGCATAGCTTGCAGTAGCAATCCCATGTTCCATTTTCCTTACTCATTGTACTCATCATTCTCGAGATTAATAAATGGCTCAATTGTTCTGCTTTATTTTCCTGGGTTTTGATATGCATGTGCGGTATTTGTTAAAGGTTGTTGTTCCTTGTACATGTTTCTGTTATTTGCTGTAAATTTTCAATTTGGAATATTACAGTGGTATCAGAGCCATTATCTTGGCCAACTGTGGGGTAGCCAACTAGATCATGGAAGATTTGGGCATGTATGCACAATGCAAGGTTAAACCATAAACAACCCATGGCTCAAGGAAGATTCTGTATACAAGAATTTTGGGGTGGGATCCACAGGAACGATGAGACGTTGGCCCAGTTGAGGAAGGTGACGGACCATATCCATCCTCATCCTTACAGCAGAGACACTAGAGGTGCGCAGGTCATTGGGGTGCAGCCATCTACACCATGTGGGGAAAATTGACAGAATCAGGGTACCAGATCTCCTCAAAAGGAGCAAGCAAGACAGGGGCAGTTAGACGGTGATACCATGAGGCACTTTTGTTGTTGGAGACCTAGCTTTAGGTATCAAGAGCCTGAGGAGGAGGTTAAGCATGAGGCTACGGGCACACAGGGTTGTGAGGATCATGTAGATATACCTAGCATGATGCAAGAGTCACCCTTGTTGGAGATTCCTTTGATAGCTCCGACTGACACCTTGGGGGAGAGAGTAGAGCATACACCCATAGGGCCACCCATTGTCAAGGTGCCAGGAGACATGGAGGTGTCCACTATTGAGGAGGTATCATCCGTTGTCGAGGTATCCACTAATGAGGTATCTGAGGCCATGACCGAGTTTTCAAGTGATAGCAGCGAACAACACATTGATGAGGTGCCGGGAGACATCTCCAATGTTGATGAGGAGTTGATAGGTACAAAGGCATCCAGATCTATGTTAGAGTTGCCAGACAACAATCACCTATAGCTGACCAGCGAGGATGTTTTATATGATGGGTTGTCGATGGAGGAGCAGTTGGAGGCTCAAGTTGAGGTTGTGGTGGAGGGGGATTCACAGTTGTCCTTTGGGCTAAACAATGACGAGGGGCAACGCAAAGAGCACATGTTTGGATTTCAACACAGTTCACTTCAGAGGCACACTGATGGGGCCTACAATGTTATTAGCTCACCCTTATACATTGGACTGAGAGAGGCGGAGTTGTCTAGACAAATCATAGGGGATGACTAGGTCAGTAGAGACCAGCGACTTGAGTTGGACATGAAACAGCAACAACATGGAGGGCTTGTTCCATAAACGAGATTGTACATTTGATCCCTCCTTTGGCACTGGATGACGAGAGGTACTGAGCTAGTACTTGATGGAGCAGGTTAGTGTTGATTTGGGCTAGCATCAAATGTGCTCTAGCCACGAAATTTGGTGGAGAGGTTGGGGCACATGAGATATCCAATACCTAGAAAGGGTTTCGAAAAATTCTAAACAGAACAGGAGATATTAAAATTTTCAATGGAGTCCCTAAGTTTAAACTTAGGGAAAATAAAATATTAATGTGTATTAATATGAATCTGTGTTAGAGTGGTCCAAAAGACATGGATCAAGCCAGATCTAATCTTACCCTTTGATTAGGGATTTAATCTCGGTCGTTGAATCGTCAACAGGAAAAGTATAAGAGGAGGCTTGAGGGTCACTTGGAGATCACACCAGATGATCAATTATTCTATTCTCTAGAGCAGGGTTTGCTAAGAGAGATAGAATCAGTGATCGGGAGAGCAACTAAGGGTCATTGAGTACAGAGGAACAGAGAAGGCAGAGATTGTGTTGCAAGAGCAGTGTAGCAGCTAAGGAGGGTGACGCAGAGCTAGCAAAGGCTCACACAGGGCCATGCAGAGGCAGCCAAGTGTTGCACAAAGCACCAGAGGGGCCAGCGTAGTTGACGCATAGGCTCCCAGAGCTGACGCAGGGCCTCCTGGGGCTAAAGCAAGCCAAGAAAGGTTGACGCAGGGCCAACGTGAGACAGAGAGGGGTTGACGCAATCTAGATTGGGCAGACCTCGGGTTGCATGAGCAGTTTTGTGCTGAGGAGCTGTCGGAAGGGTTTTAAGGGGTTTCAGCCAGGAGATTTCTCTCAAACTGTGAGATATAGCTGCTAAGGAAATTCTTTGTTGGGTAGGCCAGTTACGGCACCCAGATTGTACTCCGGTATTGCTTAATAAGAAAACCCTCAGATAGCTGCATTGGTTTTCCCACATTGGGTTTTTCTAGGGACATTGGTCCAAAAATAATGGTGTCACGTGGTGTCTTTGTTCTTGTTTCTTTTAGTTGCTGATCTGCAATATGTTGAACATGCACTGGTGGTTATTTTCAGTATTTAGTTTGTAAATAACTTGTTAAAGAAAAATTAACAGGTAGGTAGGAATAAATTAAAAAAAGTGCATGAAGGGTTTCTAAATTAAGTAAACTTAGAAACTTCAACATGGTATCAAAACATGATGGCGGATCACAGGAGGACTAAAAGACATCAGTCGAGTGGAGCAATAACAGCAGAAAATAGTTGTCCCGAGGTGACAGAAGTTGTTTCTAGCAGAGCAGAAGCCAAGGAAGTGTGACGCAGAGCCAGCCAGAGCCACGCAGAAGAAGTCGGGAACTGCGAAAAGCCTCAGAGAAGCTAGCATTGCTGACGCAGAGGAACAGAGGGCTGACTCAGGGCATCCCAGGGCAGACACAGACCCATCCAGGGTGACGCAGAGGCAGCGTGAGGCAGAGAGGGGTTGACGCAGTTCACAGAGAGGCAGTTGCTAGGGTCTAGAAGGCTGCAGGAATATTGCATAGTGGAGATGGTGAGGTACTGTAGTCAGAATAGTACCTGACAAAGCAAGGGCCAGAGGACTTGTTACCGAGGGTTTCTAGCCGAGGAATCCGGATCAACAGTGCAGTTGCACAAGACTATCAGAGTAGGAGGCATTTCGACAAGCGGCAGAAGGATTTCCAGGACGGAAATCAGGAATCAGAGGGAGTCCAGAAGAGAACTTCCAGACAGGAAGAAGAGACTCGGAGGAGTCGAACAAAGAACTTCCAGGAGGGAAGCAGAGGAGCGTCATGGCACTACACGGGGTAAGAGACCAGGATAGACTGGACAGAGCATCAAACTTCACAGTCTGGTATGCCAAAATCTTATCAGTGCTTGACAGGAATCGTGTCAAGAACTTCACCTTGAAGGTTACAGCTATCCCAGTCAACCCCAATGATAAAGACAAGTACGAGGAGGCGATGGTAAGGACCAAGTGCATTATCCTTGACAAGGTCAAGGATCATGTGGTACCACATATAGCCGAGAAGGAAACAGCAGTTGAGATGTGGGAGGCTCTCAAGAACCTGTACCAAGCTATCAGCATACTTCTGTGCAAAGAAGAATGCTGCTCGAGAACCAGATGAGGTCATAACAGATGAAGAAGGGTCAATCGATTGACTCCTTCCTCGAAGGACTAAATGAGATCCGAGATCAGTTGACTGCTATAGGAGCGACACCGGATCAGGAGCTTATGGTGAGGACAACCTTGAATATTGTCTTAGAAGAGTGGGAAGTGTTTGTCCAGAGCATCCTAGGCAGAGGGACTCTCCTACCTTGGGATGAGATGTGGGCAGCTCTTCGCGAGGAAGAGACCAGACGACAATCAAAGACAGGTAGCAGCAACATTGAACAAAGGGATCAAGGTCAAGCAGGAGGAAGAGGATGTGGCCCTAGCATCTGAGGGAAAGCAGGAGAAGCAGAAGAAGAAAGATCTCTCCAAGATCAAGTGCTTCCACTATGGCGAGATGGGTCATTATGCAACCCAGTGCCCAAGGAAGAAGAGTAAGGGAGAGTCTTCCGAGACTAAGGCAGTGCCAGCATGGGCAGAGAAGGAAGTTTTGACAGGCGATGATTGTGCCATGAGTGCGCACAGACCACTTGAGCGGAAGTGGGGAGACATCGAGCTGTAGTCAAGCGGACTAGAAGCAATGAGGGACAGGATCCTCGAGGTACCCAGCCTCTTGGATTAGACCTTGCTATGGGAGCCCTGACGAGGAGTAGCAGGACTGGCTGAGTGGGTAGAGACAGGTGTGGATGGAGCGGCAGAGAGAGCTACAGTGCAAAAGTCCTGAGATAGCGCGGAGCTAGCAAGCTGCAGTAGTGCGAGAGGCACAAGAGTGTTGCAACAGTGCAGGAAGGCACAAAGAGGTGTGCAACAATGCGAGATGCAGGGAGATGTTGCAGCAGTGTAGAGGTCAGAGAGAGGGAGCACTTGTCAGCGACAGAGGGAGCTTCAACATCAGTGGGTGTTTCTAGCCCAACAGGGAGGTCAATTGGGAGATCAGTTACTTATTTCTCAGTAACTGAGTTGCAGTGCAGCAGTGGGCAGCACGATGCAGCATGATAAGAGTAGGTGCAGTGCAGATACAGTGTTTGAAGAAAGGACCAGCAGAAGCACGAATGCAGAGCGAGTTATTGTACAGATATAGCAATGGCAGTGGCAGAACCATGGGCAGCAGTACAGAAGGCAGCAGTGCAGAGGATGTTGGGCAGGAAGGCCTAGCATCAGCACAGGTACCGAAGCCGGATGATCAGACTAATACTCAGTGAGAAGTATTGCTAGAGCACATTCCTTGCTAAGAGGGAGTGTTGATTTGGGGTAGCATCGGATGTGCTCTAGCCACGAAATTTAGTGGAGAGGTTGGGGCACATGAGATCTCCAATACCCAAAAAGGGTTTGGGCAGATTCTAAACAGGTCAGGAGATATTAAAATAATAAATATTTTTAATGGAGTCCCTAAGTTTAAACTTAGGGAAAATAAAATATTAATGTGTATTAATATGAATCTGTATTAGAGTGGTCCAAAAGACATGGATCAAGCCAGATCTAATCTTAATCATTGATTAGGGACTTAATCTCGGTCGTTGAATCGTCAACAGGAAAAGTATAAGAGGAGGCTTGAGGCACACTTGGAGATCACAGCAGATGATCAGTCATTCTATTCTCTAGAGCAGGGTTTGCTAAGAGAGATAGAATCAGTGATCAGGAGAGCAGCTAAGCGGCATTGCGTACAGAGGAATAGAGAAGGCAGAGATTATGCCAGAAGAGCAACGCAGCAGCCAAGGAGGGTGGCGCGGAGCTAGCAAAGACTCACACAGAGCCATGTAGAGCGAGCCAAGTGTTGCGTAGAGCACCAAAGGGGCCAGCGTAGCTGACGCTGGAGGCTCCCAAAGCTGATGCATGGCCTCCTGGGGCTGATGCAAGCCAAGACTGACGCAGGGCCAGTGTGAGATAGAGAGGGGCTGACGTAGTCCAGATTGGGCAAACATTGGGGTTGCAGGAGCAGTTTTGTGCTGAGCAGCTACCGGAAGGGTTTTCTGGGGTTTCAGCAAGGATATTTCTCTCAAACTGTGAGGTATAGCTGCTAAAGAAATTCTCTATTGGGTAGGCTAGTTACGGCACCCAGATTGTACTTTGATATTGCTTAGTAAAAAAACCCTCAAATAGCTGCATCGGTTTTCCCACATTGGGTTTTTTCCAGGGACATTGGTCCAAAAATAATGGTGTCATGTGGTGTGTTTGTTCTTGTTTATTTTAGTTGTTGATCTGCAATATGTTGAGCATGTGCTGGTGTTTATTTTAGTATTTACTTTGTAAATAATTTGTTAAAGAAAAACTAACAAGTATTAGGAATAAATCAAAAAAAAGTGCATGAAGAGATTCTAAATTGAGTAAACGTAGAAACTTCAAGTCTTCAACAGTTAGACAGTTGGGTACATCAATGGCCACATTTCAGCAGAGGTCGTGGATTATCAAAGGGACTCGAGGCCCAAACTATTGTTACGATCCACGTGGGATTTCCATCTATTGTAAGATGGATCTAATGATTGGGCCCACACATTTTCAGATCTACATTAGCACTAGAGGCAGGATGGTTTGACAGGACAACAGGCAGATTTCACGAGTTATATTGGCATATTGATCAAGCGTTGGATCAAAAGGTGATTAGCCTACTCTGGCAAGAATGGGTGGGAGGAGGTGGCACTAGCAAGCCACCGGACAGGGGAATCATATGGAGACAATGCTCTCTCATTGTTGTATTGGGCACCAACGCTACTGAGGTTCGACACTGTAGCATTATTCTCGATTGCATGTGAGGAGTTGGGCCACTCAATTGTACCCAAGCAGATGAGGAGATGTAGATCACATCGCGGTGGGTGTTCTAGTAGTGTGGTGGATGCATGGGCACATATGAGATGCCCTATTGTACAAGGTGGCATGGCATTGAGCATTGGTATCTAGTGGCGCATGGAGTTGCGCCATGGAGTTCAGTTTTATACAAAGGAGTGTAAAGGTACGTATTTGTGTGCAACAAAGCATGATGATGCACAGCATGTTGTTAGAGTGTTGCCACCAGAGAGATCTCCTGAGGAAGGCATCAAGCACACTATTGGGTTTGGCACACTCAGATTTGGAGAGCGAATTGATCACAGGGCCAACCATGAGCTTCCATTTATCACTCTCCAACATTGCACACTGACATAGGGGACTTGAATATTGTCACTTGATGTTCTCATCACAAGCAACATGACCCAGGAGGTTCTTCTAAGACAATTGGACAGGACACGGTGCATCAGGGGAGAGGCTTTCCAGTTGTGGCATATGGGTAGGGCGCGAAATGGTGGATGCAAGCTTGTGGGTACTCTGATCTTCTACAGAGTAACACTTGCACTACCCTTGAGCCCACACTCAGGGAGGATGCATGAGCCCCTTTTGGCGAAGACATTCTGAGGTGTCTCTGGAGCATCTACAGTGGTTGGTGGACCTTACTTGCAAACCAAACCTAAGATGGAGACCACCCGCAATCCTGCATAAGATCCAATGCGTCCCCTAGCCTTCCAATACAACAAGTCGCCAAGGAAATCGAGTAAAAGAGCTTACAAACAATAGAAAACAAGTGGGGACTTCATAATAGCATGCCCTTCCATAATGGGCTTTGGCATGTGCTAATGTCTCCAAGCTCCAAATCGAGTTAACCAAGTATCCCATTAGGTGGTTTCTACTTCTAAAGGGGATAATATGTCCAACGTACATCCTTTTAAAGGTGGTGGCAAGTGATAAATGGAGTAGGGAATGAATACAGGCAGCTTGGGCCACATGCTCGGGTATAAGGGTACCTAGAAAAAGGGAAGCCCACACTTAGGTATATAATGTATAGGAGGGAGAAATCGTGGTACATGAGGTGCCCCAGCATTGATTTTTCCATCATTATTTATAGGTCTTTTTCCTTTTTATGATTTTTCTTTAATTAACTGCTCGGGGCTCAAGGGGGAAGAGCACAATGTGTGAGATATGGCAGTGGATGCCCCCTTTAAGGTAGTGTGGTTCACTGCCCACCAGGGGTTGGGACAATCATGGGTTCCTAAATGATAAAGAAGGCTCATAGAGCCTGTAGGAACCAGGGTGATGGCCATGGTGATGAGGTAGAGCTCATGTATTGGCTTTTACCCACGTGCTAAATGTGTTTGCCCCGACTATCTTTTGCATTTTGTGGTACATTTCCTATTGAATGTGGCCAATTATGCTTTTACTTTTCTTTTTAGCTGCATCAACCTTCGGGGCATCATTCCAAGCTTGACCCAAGGTGTGGGAAAAGGGAAGGGGAGAGCTAGTTCTATGTTGACCTAGTGAAGGAATGTGGACCTAGGTGGGAGAAATGATGAATGGGGTTATAATGAGTGGAAAGGGGGCAATATATGTGGATGAGGGAGCAGTACCATGCAACCAAAATCATGATTTCCTGTGAAATACCATCCCTAAAGCCAAATGGTTAGTAAAAGGGATCCCACAAGACTAGAATCCAAGGTTGACATCCAAAAGGGGTCTAAGGGACAAGACCAAGACCTAGCCCATTCTTTCTGTCGAATCCCCCCATTAATCCATGCCCATAAGTGTCCAAGATAAGCAAACTACAATACTCAATTACGAAATGACAAGGCATACCTTTAGGTTCGGAAGGCCCACCTTCAA
Organism: Pinus taeda; assembly: GCA_000404065.3. NCBI lineage: Eukaryota > Viridiplantae > Streptophyta > Pinopsida > Pinales > Pinaceae > Pinus > Pinus taeda. Next base: position 63,512 of record APFE031213692.1, read on the forward strand.
ACATACGATCATGGTAGATGAGGAGGGACCACATGGTCGGCTCAGGTGGTGGAAAAATGGCACAATGAGCTAGTTGGTGGCTACAAGGGGCTGCTAGCTACCAGCTGAGGACCATATTGGAGAAAAAATTTCTCCTAAGGATATCACCCACAAAATGGTGGGTAATAAGACCGATATTCTTTGAGGATTAGGAATCCAAGATAAAAATAGTCCTGGTGGAACATACTCTAAGAGAAGTTGGGTGGGGTATATTCCAAGAGAGACAATGATGAGGGTGTCTATACATCATTGGTCTCACCAGCATTGAGCTCTGATCTTGTAGAGAGATAGAGTTGTTAGTCAAGGCCTTGCTATGTGACAATGTTGGCTATACAGATGGGTTACCAATTCGATTCTTCTTATGATAATTCTTCAGATTGAGAATGTCCAAGTACCTTGTATGGATAATGAACACCTCCCTAGTGAATAGGAAGTGTTGAAAAGTGTAACTAGGTTCGGTCTTCATAATGACGTGTAATTATGATTTTATGTAATTGATGTAAAGAAGAAAATAAAATTATTTTTGTAACACTTGATTCATGGGTTTCATGATCAAGGAATTTTATTTTATAGTTAAAGACTTCCATTATGAGTCTTTAGGGTTGGTCATCAAGTCATAAAGTCTATGAAGTCAATGTCATATGTTGAAGACATGTTACATATTGTAAAAAGTAATTTTGATAACCCTTCAATGACCTTATCACAAGATATTCTTCATATTGGCCTAAAGATATTGCTAGAAAGGCATGTCGGCCTTGTCACTAGGAGAAGTTGGCTTATTTGATGGGTAGACCACTATATATAGGTAGCTCGGCCTTCATTTGGAGATAACAATTCAGTCAAGCAAATCTAAAGCAATAAGAGGTGCAAAAAATCAAGGAAGATAGCCTCATAACCAGCAAGGAGGGGAAGAGCGAAATTTTTGGGCACTATTTTTAGGGCTAAATCTCCTTGCACGTGTGGCAGAAACTAGGGTTTCCATAGAAGTCACATCAGTCCTAAAGAAATTCATCTAAAGGGTCTCCATTCCAGCTCCTTTGCTAGCCGAGATCACCTAAAGAAATCTTCAAGATAAGCAAAGATAGAAAGGGTCTCCACTATATCTCAATCAAGCTCACACGTGGGAATTGCAATAGCATAGTCAGGCCAAGAATTGCAGGACTATGGTAGAAGGCCAAAAAGTTAGAGTGGCATGTTGACCCTGCCGCCTACACCTACCTACAGTTAGTGTGCAAAGACTTTCACCCCACAAGGTGTGGTTGGTGGCAAGGAACTAAGAGAAAGGGATGTCACCTATTCCCAACTCTCTCTGTTTAAGCTATCTCCTAGGCTAGCTATGGGGGGTGGTCCCTAAAAGAAAACTAAGTTAAAGATATGAGGTTTCTAGGAGAATGTTAGGGTGAAATGGATTACTTTTTAAGATCACAAGCAAATATGATGTGAGCAATATGAAATGAAATAACCATTAACAACCATCAACACATGAGATCAGCATCAGCGTATGAAAAACCAATGCCTTTTAAGGTATGGCTCAAAAAATGAAAGATAAATGAAATGCTTTAAAATAAAAGCACAAGTAACCCTGAAAGTGAAACAAGAAAATGTTAGCACAATAATACAAGATATAAGGATGCTTTCAAATATATATGATCAATTGTTAAATTAAAGCATACAAGGATATCTTGTAAAAGGAAAACAATTAGTATTCTACTTGCAAAATATAGATGAAATAATGCTTGCCAAAACAAGGTATTCAATTCAATAATGACAAGTAAAATGACCAATTGCAAGTAAAACCATAAGACGTATTAGAATGAAATGCACCTATACTAGATTTGAATGCAATTATCATGATTATTTTTAATCTAAAATGCATAATCTAGGTGAAAAATCCTCTTGAGCTCTTACCAAAGGGCGAAAATTGGGCAGAGGGGGCGAAGGCACAAAGGTGTCATTAACGATATTCGCCCCCTAAGTCTTATGAATTAATGTGTGTCTTCATTCCTACAAGGGGACAAGCCACCTTCATAACTGCAGGGTCACAATGTTTTTCCCTTACTTTGTACCAAATGGAAGAAATTTCCAAGAAAGCCTTTTTCCCTATGATTTCTATCAACCAAGTTTATGTTTATTTGGGGTAGCATCGAATGTTCTCTAGCCACGAAATTTGGTGGAGATGTTGGGGCACATGAGATCTCCAATACCCAAAAAGGGTTTGGGCAGATTCTAAACAGATTAGGAGATATTAAAATAATTAATATTTTTAATGGAGTCCCCAAATATAAACTTAGGAAAAATAAAATATTAATGTGTATTAATATGAATCTGTGTTAGAAGGGTCCAAAAGACACGGATCAAGCCAGATCTAATCTTAGCTGTTGATTAGGGAGTTAATCTCGGCCGTTGATATGTCAACAGAAAAGTAAAGAGGAGGCTTGAGGGTCATTTGGAGAACACAACAGATGATCAATCATTCTATTCTCTAGAGCGGGGTTTGCTAAGAGAGGTAGAATCAGTGATTGGGAGAGCAGCTGAGCAGCATTGAGTGAAAAGGAATAGAGAAGGCAGAGATTGTGCTAAGAGAGCAACGCGGCAGTCAAGGAGGGTGACGCAAAGCCAGCAAGGGCTCACGCAGGGCCACACAGAGACAGGAAGTGCTGCACAGAGCACCAAAAGGGCCAGCGTAGCTAACACAAAGGCTCCCAAAGCTGATGTAGAGCCTCCTGGGGCTGAAGCAGGCCAAGAAAGGTTGACACAAGGCTAGTATGAGACAGAGAGGGGCTGACGCTGTCTAGATTGGGTAGACGCTAGGGCTGCAGGAGCAGTGTTGTGCAAAGGAGCTTCCGAAAGGGTTTTCCGGGGTTTCAGCCAGGAGATTTCTCTCAAACTGTGAGGTATAGCTGCTAAGGAAATTCTCTGTTGGGTAGGCCAGTTATGGCACCCAGATTGTACTCTGATATTGCTTAATAAGAAAACCCTCAAATAGCTGCATCGGTTTTCCCGCATTGGGTTTTTATGCGGACATCGGTCCAAAAATAATGGTGTCATGTGGTGTGTTTGTTCTTGTTTCTTTTAGTTGTTGATCTGTAATATGTTGAGCATGCACTGGCGTTTATTTTCAGTATTTACTTTGTAAATAACTTGTTAAAGAAAAATAACAAGTAGGTAGGAATAAATCAGAAAAAGTGCATTAAGGGTTTCTAAACTAAGTAAACTTAGAAACTTCAACATGGTATCAGAGGACGATTGCAGATCATAGGAGGACTAAAAGACATTAGCCGAGCGGAGCAATAGCAGTAGAAAACAGTTGTCCCGAGGTGACAAAAGTTGTTTCTAGCAGCGCAAAAGCCAAGGAAGTGTGACAAGGAGCTAGCCAAAGCCACACAGAAGAAGCCAGGAACTGCGCAGAGCCTCAAAGAGGCCAGCATTATTGACGCAGAGGGCCAGAGGGCTGACGCAGACCCATCCAGGGTGATGCAAAGGCGGCGTGAGGCAGAGAGGGGCTGACGCAGTTCACAGAGAGGCAGTTGCTAGGGTTTAGAAGGCTGCAGGAATATTGCAGAGTGGAGCTGGTGAGGTACCGTAGTCAAAACAGTACTTGACATAGCAAGGCCAGAGGAGTTGTTACCGAGGGTTTCTAGCCGAGGAACCCGGATCAGTAGTGCAGTTGCACAAGACGATCAGAGTAGGGGACATCTCAACAAGCGGCAGAAGGATTTCCAATAGGGAAATCAGGACTCAGAGGGAGTCCAGAAGAGAAATTCCAAACGGGAAATAGAGACTCATAGGAGTCGAACAGAGAACTTCCAGGAGGGAAGTAGAGGAGCATCATGGCACTACACGGGGTAAGAGACCAGGATAGATTGGACAAAGCATCAAATTTCGCAGTCTGGAAGGCCAAAATCTTATCAATGCTTGACAGGAATCATGTCAAGAACTTCGCCTTGAAGGTTATAGCTATCCCAGTCGACCCCAATGATAATGGCAAGTACGAGGAGGCAATGGTGAGGGCCAAGTGCATTATCCTTGACGGGGTCATGGATCATGTAGTACCACATATAGCCGAGAAGGAAACAGCAGTTGAGATGTGGGAGGCTCTCAAGAACCTTTACCAACATACTCTTATGCAGAGAAGAATGTTGCTCGAGAACTAGATGAGGTTGTATCAGATGAAGAAGGGTCAAATGATTGACTCCTTCCTCGGAGGACTGAATGAGATCCAAGATCAGTTGACTATTATAGGAGCGACACCGGCGCAGGAGCTTATGGTGAGGACAGCCTTCAATGTTGTCTCAGAAGAGTGGGAAGTGTTTGTCCAAAGCATCCTAGGCAGAGGGACTCTCCTACCTTGGGACGAGATGTGGGCAGCTCTTCGTCAGAAAGAGATCAGACGGTAGTCAAAGACAGGTAGCAACAGCAAAGGGATCAAGGTCAAGCAGGAGGAGGATGTGGCCCTAGCATCTGAGGGAAGAAGAGTAAGGGAGAGTCACTATGCAACCCAATGCCCAAGGAAGAAGAGTAAGGGAGAGTCTTTTAAGACTAAGGCAGCACCAGCACGGGCAGAGAAGGAAGTTTTAACAAATGATGACTATGCCATGAGTGCACACGCACCACTTGAGCAGAAGTGGGGAGACATCGAGCTGTAGCGAGGCAGACTATAGGCGATGAGGGGCAAGATCCTCGAGGTACCCAGCCTCTTGGATTAGACCTTGCTACGGGAACCCTGACGAGGAGTATCAAGACTGGCTGAGTGGGTAGAGACGGATGCAGATGGAGCAACAGAGAGAGCCACAGTGCAGGAGTCCCAAAACAGTGCAGAGCTAGCAAGCTGCAGCAGTGCGAGAGGCACAAGAGTGTTGCACCAATGTAGGAAGGCACAAGGAGGTTAGCAATGGTGCGAGAAGCAGGGAGTTATGCAGTAGCGCAGAGGTCAGAGACGAAGCACTTGTCAGTGGCAGAGGGAGTTCCAATATCAGAGGGTGTTTATAGCCCAACAGGGAGGTCAGTTGGGAGATCAGTTACTTACTTCTCAGTAACTGAATTACAGTGTAGCAGTGAGCAGCGCGATGCAGCATGATGAGAGGAGGTGCAATGCGAATGTAGGGCTGGGAGAAAGGACCAGCAGCAGCACAGATGCAAAGGGAGCTGTCGTACAAATGCAACAGTGGCAGTGGTAGAACCATGGGCAACAGTACATGAGGTAGTAGTGTGGAGGATGTTGGGCAGGAAGGCCTAGCATCAGCACAAGTACGGATACCGGATGATCAGAGTAATACTCAATGAGGAGTATTGCTAGAGCACAGTCATTGTTAAGAGAGAGTGTTGATTTGGGGTAGCATCGAATGTGCTCTAGCCACGAAATTTGGTGGAGAGGTTAGGGCACATGAGATCTCCAATACCCAAAAAAGGTTTGGGCAGATTCTAAACAAATCAGGAGATATTAAACTAATTAATATTTTTAATGAAGTCCCTAAGTCTAAACTTAGGGAAAATAAAATATTAATGTGTATTAATATGAATCTGTGTTAGAAGGGTCCAAAAGACATGGATCAAGCTAGATCTAATCTTAGTCGTTGATTAGGGACTTAATCTCAGTCGTTGATATATCAACAAGAAATGTATAAGAGGAGGCTTGAGGGTCACTTGGAGAACACACCAAATGATCAGTCATTTTATTCTCTAGAGTAGGGTTTGCTAAGAGAGATAGAATCAGTGGTTGGGAGAGCAGGTGAGGGGCATTGAGTATAAAGGAACAGAGAAGGCAAAGATTGTGCCAGGAGAGCAGCGCAGCAGCCAAGGAGGGTGACGCAGAGCCAGCAAGGACTCACGCAGGGCCACAAAAAGGCAGCCAAGTGTTGCGCAGAGCACCAGAAGGGCCAGCATAGCTGACGTAGAGGCTCCCAGAGCTAACACAAGGCCTCTTGGGGTTGACGCAGGACAAGAAAGGCTGACGTAGGGCCAGCGTGAGACAAAGAGGGGCTAGCGCAGTCTAGATTGGGTAGACGCTAGGGTTGCAGGAGCAGTTTTGTGCTGAGGAGTTGCTGGAAGGGTTTTCCGGGGTTCTAGCCAGGAGATTTCTCTCAAACTATGAGGTATAGCTGCTAACGAAATTCTTTGTTGGGTAGGCCAGTTACGGCACCCAGATTGTACTTTGATATTGCTTAATAAGAAACCTTCAGATAGTTGCACCGATTTTCCCGCATTGGGTTTTTCCGGGAACATTGGTCCAAAAATAATGGTGTCATGTGGTGTGTTTGTTCTTGTTTCTTTTAGTTGTTGATCTGTAATATGTAGAGCATGCACTGGTGTTTATTTTCAGTATTTACTTTGTAAATAACTTGTTAAAGAAAAATAATAAGTAGGTAGGAATAAATCAGAAAAAGTGCATGAAAGGTTTATAAACTAAGTAAGCTTAGAAACTTCAACAGTTTATGCTTGGAGGTTGATTTTAAATGCGCAAATAATTTAAGATGCCTACCATGATGTGCAAGTAAGTTTGCAAAAGTTAAGTGAATGATGGAGATGTTTTAAACAAAACGTGTGAGATTGTGAAAGGTACTTGCTTTGCCTTATGATAAATTTGTCATAGACCCAAAGCAATTGAGAAATTGACTTGCATGTAAAGTAAATGGCAATGCTTGTGAAAAGTAAACTTAAGATTGTACTCAATTAGCTTTGCAAAAGAAAGAAACAAACTTCACTTGGGAGATTTGTTTGACATAAAGTAAATGTTTGTCTTGTAAAGTGAAATTGCCCAAACACAAGATGCATCAAAACTTAAGATGTGAATTTGTTGCAAAGTAATGAAGCATAAGTAGACTTTAGACAATGCTCAAGCTAAACATAACAAGTCAAAGAGATTGTTTGCATGAAAATAAATTGCTATGAAATAAAGATTGTAGATTGTAACTTGTACCAATTCATGCAAGCAAAATAGTAGTGACTTTAGCAAAGTAAATGAAATTGTATGGTTGTGTTAATTAGCAAATTAGAGCATGCATGTAAGATAAATGAAATACAAGAATCAACAAGTCAACCACAAGTCTTCTACCAAAGTGGGGAAATGGGGATACCAATGGGTAGAAACCACGCTCCCTAAATCAGAAATTTTATTAATTTAAAAGAGGCAAGAGACCATGAAGCCTTCTCCAGACTCAAGGAAAATCCTTTGCAATGAATCTTTAAAGTTATAGAATTTTCCTTGATAAGTTATTGCTGCAATTAAGGCCAAAGAAGGGCACAAGAAAATACTGATTTTTACAAGAAGAGAAGAGAGGCTAAGCCTCTTTGAGCCCACAGCCAAGAGAGAGAAAATGCAGCCCCAAAAGGAACTCAACCTTGCTAAAGAAAGCCTCCCAATGCCCACGGCCAAGAGAGAGAGAATTGATCTTGGTTTGAGAGCCCAAGGTCCTGCACACACTCGTTAATAGTTTTCAAAGAAAAATTCCGCAAGATGTTACAGGAAACAAATTAGAGAGAGCTGCAAAACAAATCAAATATTACCTCAATAAAATTACAATGTGTGCAATATAACCTACAAAACACTAAGCCAAAGAGTATGAGTAAACTCTCTTCTTTGCCTAGCCATGATTTAACTCTTAAAATAGCAAGATATAGGTAAATGAAACACAATATTTGAGAAATAAATATTAAATGCTGAAACAAGAGATAGGAGCCCAAAACTCAAAATAAATCCCTACAAAACAAATCTGAATGATAAGACTTTGGCAATTGACAAATGTGGGTTCTCCTTGAGTACTTCCAAGAGTGGGTTGTTCGTTTGAGAACTTTCCCTCACGCTTGAAGCTTGATTAAAGAAAGATTTTCTGCACAACTTCACATGAACAGATTAGATCCACATGGGCTTAATTAAACGCAATGAAGAGAAAATTCTAGAGATATATTTGACATCTACTAAAACATTTCTCAATCTAAAGCAAGTAAAAAATCTTTATGCTCAGATGAGATAGTTGCATATCAACATAACTTAAAAAAAATATCATGGAAATAATAACATAATGAAGCAAATAGAAATATAAGAGCAAGAATATCAAGAAGTTATCATGCACAAGGAGAAGAACACCTCAAATGTGACCCCAAAGTCTTTTGTATTAATTTGCAAAGAGTGTACAATCCAGCTGAGTCTCCCTAAGCACAATAGCTCATATTCCAAATTACATAGTGAGAGAACAAAGTTCTTATTATATAGAAGCTTAAGAGCTAGTCCCAAGGAAAATGGTGACAATCCCAAAGCAAATGAGTGACAATCCCAAAGCACCTTCATGCAAAATTGAATTTCCCAAGTGGCATTAAGAATCCCTCAATAAAAATCAAATTTCATGATGCAATGACAAGCAGTGATGCGAAAATCGCGATTTTATCGTATTATCGCGATTTTTTTAGAAAAAAATGTGATAAGTTAAAAAAATCGTGATAATTTCGTTTTTATCGCAATTCGATATGGTTTTTATCATCAGGCCGACGAACAGCAGGTTATAAACACCAAAAAAACAAAAAACAAAAATTATTCATTTCATCAGACAGCAGCAGCGGTGGATTGGGAGTGACCTAGGAGAAAAATCTTGGTTGATTGGGCACTGATTGGAGGAGAAAACGACTCAAAACCCCTAGTGGATTGAGAGTTGAAGCGGAGAAGATCAATTTTCTCCGACAAACCGGTATGGGCACCAAATTTATGTGTTTTGTTTTGGTTTTTTTTCTTTTTGGTTGGGTTTGGATTAGTGTTTTTAAAACCGGAACCGGTGACCGGACCAGTCCACCTAATAAACCGGTTTACCAGCCGGAACTAGTCTAACCAAGACTAGTTTGGTCTAAACGAACCGATTTTAAAACAATACATTAAATAATTAATTTTTAATTAAACAAAACTATTTTTAAGATTTAAAACCATGATTCCAAGACAATAGAGACAAAATATGCAAAGTTTTCTCATTTATATACCATGTAAAGGTGAATATATCGAAATGGCACGGAGTGCAATACATATCATCGACAAAATAGCAAAATACATAAGAAATGAGGCTCTAAATGGCCTATAAAGTCCAAAAACAATGTTGCAAGCTATGAGGCCATTGGCCTACTACAAGTCTACAGTGTACACATGATCAATCATCAAGTTCATCACCACTACTAGCCACAGGATTATCATCAAGAGCTACATAGACATCATCTGGTTTAGAGTATGAGGATGCCTCAGCCTGATTTGCAACCTTAGTAGCAATGCCACCAATAACAATAGAAGTGGACCTAATGGAAGCACGAGTTTGTCGGCCTGCACGACTAGTGCCTTCCATTGGTTCTTTGCCTTTCCTTGATGCCGCTACTGATCCTAGTTCTAATGCTGCCACAAAATCTGCTTCATCCCTTGCTAAAGCCATGTCGATATCAAAATCAGCCTCAAACACAAGATCTTCAGTTTTCTCCACCCATTTTGATGTTGGATCAATATCATCCAACACAATGGGATCTAGATCAGGTGCTTTGTTCATCATTTGGTTCCTCCTCAGTCAAAGGTTGTATTGCACGAACATCGAAAACAAGATCATTTAATCGTTTTTGTTCCCTAAAGACTTGGAGAGGGCGTTTTTTGAGGGAAAACACCCTTAATTTCCCTCTAAAACCCCTAAAATACCTTGGAAAAGCCACACTATGGGTCCTCGGTGGGCATGGCAGATAACCGGCCAATTTAGCATCGGTTAGGACCAGTTAGGTCAAATTTTTCGCCACACAGCCTATTAAACCCGGTTTTTTCACCGGTTCCAACCGGTGGGCCTACTAACTGGCCGGTTAAACCGGTAACCAGTTAACTAGGCCGGTTTTGAATACTATGGTTTGGATAACCCATTGGTTTATCAAATATTTTTGAGTTGATTTGATAATGTTTTTATTCGTTAAATTGTCAAAAATTCAAAGTGTTTTGTCATGTTATTCATGTATGTAATTTTTTTAATTTTTGTAACTTGCAATCCTTATTTTTCCATAGGATCACGGTTCACCATTCAACTTCAAAGTTCAAACTTCATCTTACAAATATAAAACTCAAGAGTCTAGAGTTCAACCAAGTTACAAACATGCCAAGGAAATTGGACCATTTGTGGGAATTTGGTGAACCTGATGGCGGGTTTGATAGAATAAACTTGTCTTGCAAGTTGTGTGGGCAACATATGTCAAGAGGGGTTTATAGATTGAAGTAAAACCTTGCACAAATCCCTAGATTCGATGTAGGGTCTTACTTAAAAATAAATATGGAAATCATCCGAAGAACCATGAGATCATTGGAAAATTTAGAGCACAATAGAAAGGCCAAAGCAAAAATGAAGAAGCAACTAGCAAAGAGAGTGTTAGGCTAAGGTGAACAAGGAAGTGGCACTAGTTCTACTTCAGCATCAATATCTACAACCAACCTAGTAGCTGCCTCATCATTTTTTGTTCCTAGAACCACGCCTGGTTCACAACCATCTATCACTTCAATGCTTAAAAAAACTGAGAAAAAACAAGCTAACAAGTTGTTCGCCAAATTTTTCCTTTGGAGTGATATTCCTTTCAGCATTGCAAGGAATAATCCATTTTTCCAGCCTGTTGTTGATGTTATTGCAACTGTTGGCCCAAGGTACAAAATCCTTTCTTATGATGACTTCAGAAGCCGGATTCTTCAAAATGAAAAGGTTGACTACACTAAAAGATTGGAGGAGTTTAGGGCATCATGGGCACAAATAGGATGCACTGTGATGTCAGATGGTTGGACCAACCAAAAAAGGAGAACCCTTATAAACTTCTTGGTTAGTTGTCCCAAGGGGACAATGTTTATGAAATCTATTGATGCATCTTCACATATCAAAAATGCAAAAACTTTGTGATTTATTGGATGTGTTTATTTTGGAGGTAGGTGCAGAACATGTTGTTCAAATCATAACGGACAATGCTACAAATTATGTTGTTGTTGGTAGGATGCTTATAGAGAGGCATCATACTTTATATTGGACACCTTGTGCTGCACATTGTATTGATTTGATGTTTGAGGACATAGGGAAAATTTCTTTTGTCAAAGATATTGTTGAGTTATCAAAAAGCATTACAAAATTTATATATAATCATACATTTGTGCTTAGCTTGATGAGAAAATTCATCGACAAGAAAGAGTTGGTGTGCCCCGCCATTACACAGTTTGCCACCAATTTCATATCTCTTCAATCCCTCTTAAATTCTATGTGGGATGTGAAGAGAATGTTTCTTTCAGAGGAGTGGCATGCTTTGACAATGAGCCGCAAACCAGAGAAAGGCCATATGCAGATTAGTTTCATACCAGGAAGACTTCTGGGCGAGAGTGCTGGAGGTGTGCACCGTTACTGAACCTTTGGTAAAAGTTCTTCGATTAGTTGATGGTGAGAAGCCCGCAAGGGGCTATTTGTATGAGGCCATGGACAGGACCAAAGAATCCATTCAGGCCTACTATGATGATAAGGGAGATGAGGGGTTTCAGAGACAACTCCTATGGGAAGTGATTGATGAACGATGGAACAACACAGTCCATCGTCCCATCATGTTGCAGGGATCTACCTGAACCCAAAATTTTCTTACCCATGTGGATTCGTATTTGATGCTGAGATCATTGATGGATTCTTAACCTGTGTTCAGAGGATGGTGCGATCTCCAGCAGATCGTACAGAAATCTCCAAAGAAATTGAGACATACAGGATGACAGGTGGCACATTTGGCCTTGACATGGTTGTGACTGATAGGACGACTAAAATGCTAGGCATTTTTTAGTTTGTTTCAAATTTCATTGTCTCTTCAAGTTCATAACTTCATACTTTGCTTCAACTTTCAAATTTCATTTTTTTTCTTATGTTTATTTAAAATTTTATTTCTAATTTTGTTGTAGATGCATGGTGGAGAATGTATGGTGCCAGGGTACCCCTTCTGCAAAATCTTGCCATTTGAATCCTCAGCGAAACATGTAGCTCCTTAGGATGCGAGCGCAACTAGAGTGTACTTGAAAAATGCACAGCAAGAAGCGCAACAGGTTAAACTTAAAACTTAAAATATTGCAAATTCCCAAAAAAAAATGAATTCATTAAACAATGTTTTTTTTATAATTATTATTTCTTTATCTTTGTACAGGTTGGAGTCTCAGCGACTCAATGACATGGTCTACGACTACTACAATCTTTGATTGTGGGTGAGGCAACTTGAGAGGATACCTGATATGGAAGCCATCTCATTGGATGGGATTGACACCACTGCCGCATGGAGGGTTGAGGCTGAGAGGCCTCTCATGGAGTCTGTCGATGATTGGTTAGAGCAGGAAGTGTGGAAGGGGAGGAGGAGGAGGAGGCGGCGGAGCAATAGGAGGAGGAGGTGACACTACCTACCCGGGCTACCCCTGCCACTAGTAGAGGATGTGGTCTACCTCCTATAGCTCCTAGTTCTTCAGCTTCTAGAGAACAGCAGAGTCCACTACCACTCCACCAACATCTACATCTAGAGGGAAGGGGAAAGCTATTGCATTTTCTCGCAAGAGGGGTAGAGGAAATCAGTAATGTTAGACTTTAGTTTTTTGGTTCATTTCATTGTATATGACATTATGACTCATGATATGAGATACATTATTATATTTTTTGTTGATATATTGAGGCTGAGTTGGGACTCAAGAATCAGGACTTACTATTCAGGACATGATTCACTGTTATGTGTGATGTAGCACTAGAAATGATATTATAAATCTTATATATCAGTTTGTTTATCATATTTATGTGTCAATGTATTTATTTTATGTTGTGGATGCTTTAGATATTAAAAAAATTGAAAAAAAATGAATATTTTTGTATTTTACGATTTTTTCCCGATTATTTCTCGATTTTTCCCCTCGCCGATAATATCCCGATAAAGATAGTTGCAACATTGATGACAAATGTATATGGGTGGCAACCAACGTGGGGACAGTTTCCCATAAAAATCTCTGCCAAGTATTCTCCCAAATCCTCCCAAACATGCATTCCTTCCACAAATTCGAATTTCGCATTCCTTCCACAAATTCGAATTTCCCACTCAAAAGTTGTTGCATTTATGTCAAGAAATTTGATTTCCTTGAGCACGTCATTTCCTTGATTTTAGTATTCTTCATCACCTTGAGATTCACTTTAACTCCTCCATGATTTTCCACCTCATTTCCACATCATTTAGTACATGTGGATATTTATTTTTCTCAATTTATTTAATTGTTGGCTTAATTTATTGCCACTTTTTCTATTAAACTTAGGAAAAATGGTTTTGAGGGTCTAGAACACATTTTTGACCCCTCAAAGTGTGTCTTAGTAGAAAATTGAAGGTGAGAGGTGCAATTTTTATTACTCATACCCCATACAACTTCTCTAAACATTACTTATTACATTTCATATACAATTTTTTTTCCAATTTCCGCCCTGTGGGAAATTTAAAAAATTAAAAAATTACCCCCTAGACCTAACCACATTCCACGAAATTTTTTGTGTGATCTAGTATGGTAATATACATTGACCCTAGACTAGGACTCACCCGAGGCCTCACCATCAAGCTGTACTCCGACTTTAAGGTATATTTGGAGGAAAAAACTCAATTGATTATAAAGTCCTAGTAGGGAGATGATAATTAACCAAGTGAAAACAAACCTCCCAGAGTAATACTCACTTGATGACAAGGTCCCAAGCTACTTAGGTCTATTACATGACTCAAAACCCCTCATACTAACATCACTTTTACATTATCCCTGCAGAGGTGTGGAATCTGGATAAAATAGAAAATGATAAGAAGAAGTAGAGTTATAAACTTTGGTAATATGATTATAATTGATGGTACAAGCATCCGTTGGTACATCATTGGGCATGGACTCTTTAGATAATATTCAAGTGCCACTCCAGTGGTCAACATGGTTGAAGTTAGCAATGCTAGAAGTCAGTTTGACCAAGTGTTGAATTGGGCAAGAAGAAGCAATAGTGAAAGGACGTATCATGTGACTTGGTCTTGGAGAGGCAAATAGGTCAAGGGTCTTGGTCTTGGTATTTGTGAATTGAAGTCTCTATAAGAATAATAATTAGTTTGGGTTTTCCTCTCAAGTTGGAAAGGTTTTGGCCCTGGCTAATCGCCTACATTTTGTGTCTCTTGCCTCTTTATTGTTTATGCTTTGGTAATTGTTTGATGAAAAACACTATAATAATCTAATGAAAGAAAAGATCCTAATCTAAAGTACAAAGCATTCACAAGCAGTTATCATTATAGAGAAATCATCTAATCTTTATGCCCTAGATTTCTCAACACATGGAAGTATACACGACCGCCAAAGATTCTCAAATGACTCACCTCATGCCTTTTACCAGTGAAGACTTATTCAAGAGTCTTATTGTTTAAAGTATGATGAGGAGTTTTGTTTTGCACATAAACAATGGTATTTGCAGCTTCTCCATGCAAAAACTTTGGTAGCTTTTGATCATGCAGCATGGCTCTGACAGCTTCCATAATGGTTCTATTCTTCCTCTCAGCCACTTTGTCGATTGTATGCCACAGTGGTTTCTTTCTTTATTCCAACGTCTTTACAAAGATCATTAAAATCATTGGAGGTGAACTCTCCCCCATTATCAAATCTGAAAGTTTTGATCAGCTTTCCAATTTGATTTTCAATCAGAGCCTTGAAATCCTGAACATGTCAAATGTTTCCCCTTTCTTTTTGAAAAAGAATATCCATGTCTTGCGAGAAAAATAAACAACAAAAATCATGAAATACAAGTAGCCACCAAGACAAGTAACAGGCATATGTCCACATAAATCAGAATGTATGAACTAAAGTACCTGACTAGTTTTTGTTCTGCTTGAAGGGAATGGTCACTTTATATGCTTTCCACTTGCACATCCTGGGCAAACTCCTTCATGATCCATTCTGATCTTTGGCATTCCATAAACCATCTTCCTTACATGAGGTAATACTTTATAGTGTAGGTAAGCAAATCTTTTGTGTCATAGCTCACACAAAAGATCGGTATCATGGACCAGTGCTTGAATGGGTTTATCATTGAATTTGTAAAGCCCTTCACATCTTGATCCAAGAGTGAAGGCTTTTCTCATACTTAAGTTCAAAGGCCAAGTTAGAACCTTTCCATTAATAAAAACAACTTTCATTTCTTTATGTTCTAGAGCCGATATGGATACAAGATTCTTTTTCAAACCATGTACATACAAAACTTCTTGCTAGAAAATAGATTTTCCATCATCTAACTGAAATGAAACTAAACCATAACCATTAACTTGGTGAGTAGAATTATCTCCAAGGATAACATTTAAATTAGTCTTCCTCTCAACTAGATTAGAGAGGGCTTCCTTGTAACTAGCAAAATGTTTGGAAGCACCACTATCAACTAACTGTTGATTTGGGGTAGCATCGGATGTGCTCTAGCCACAAAAATTGGTGGAAAGGCTAAGGCACATGAGATCTCCAATACCCAGAAAGGGTTTGGGCAGATTCTAAATAGTTTGGGAGATATTAAAATAATTAATATTTTTAATGGAGTCCCTAAGTCTAAACTTAGAGAAAATAAAATATTAATGTGTATTAATATAAAACTGTGTTAGAATGGTCCAAAAGGCATGGATCAAGCCAGTTCTAATCTTAGCCATTGATTAGGGACTTAATGTAGGCCGTTGATTTGTCAACAAGAAAAGTATAAGAGGAGGCTTGAGGGTCACTTGGAGAATATACTGAGGGAGACCAGTCAGTTCAATTTCTGGAGCGGGGTTAGCTGAGAAATTGAACCAGTGGTCAAGAGAGCAGTCAGGAGGCAACAAGTACAGAACAGAGAGACAAGAGAACAGCACAGAGGCAGAAAAGGAAGACGCAGGGCCAGAGGGAGCCACACAGAGGCTGCAGAGACTGTGCAGAGCCAGCAAGGCCTGCGTCATCCACACAGAGGTTGCAGGAGTGACACAGAAGGCCAAGAGGTTGCGCAGGATCTCAATAGGATGACGCAAAGGGTTTCAAGTCACGCAGAGGTCAGTAGGGTTGACTCTAGGTTCAGAAGAAGTGCTAGAAAATTTGTCTATCTGTGGGTAAGCCAGTTTGGCATCTTGTTGTACTAGAAAATTGTTGAATAATAAAATCCTCCCTTGCTGCACCGGTTTTCCCACATTGGGTTTTTCCAAGGACATTAGTCCAAAATAACTGTGTCAATGTGTTGATTATTGTGCATATGTTTGTTTCTGTATTACGGTGTGATATCTACAACAGTGTTTATTTTAATGTTTATTGAAGTAATTTCATGAATAACTTATGGTGAAATAAGTAGGAAGAATAGATCAGTTGTTGCAGTGATAGAATTTTCACATGGTATTAGAGGAAGTAATCAGAGACGGAAAGGGAAAATTAGTTATGGATCGAGATCGCGATGCAGAGGCATCCACCTCAGGGGACCCACGTAGATTTTCAAAAGATTGCATAAGAGAAAGAGATTTTGAATTCTATATGTTGGTTTTCCAGGCGGGAAGAAGAAGTGGCGTGCATGATTAGTGTTGCATCATCAAAAGTATGGTATATAGATAGTGTCATGGTATATGACGGGAATCAAGGAGTGTTTCTCAGAATATCAAGAAGAGAAAATGAACTTTCAGATCACCATGGGGAACAAGGCAAAGTGTACTCTAGTAGGCAAGGGTACCATAGTTTTTCAGACAAAATCAGGAGAGCAGTTATGTGCCACAAATGTGCTGCATGTACCAAGATTGGGGATGAACTTACTTTTTGTGTCACAACTACAAGGCAAGGGCTATGACGTCTACTTCATCAAGGAAAAGGTATACATCAAACACCCGAGCTGGAAAAAGAAAGTGCAGATCGGAATCAAAAGTAATCGGGTATATATTACAACTAGAATCACCAATAGCACTAATAGGCAGTCATGGGGACAAGGACTTGAACGAACTATGGCACAAAAGGATGGGTCACTTACACCATGGAGCTCCGAGAATTCTCAAGAGCACTATAATAGCAGTTCCGGATCTAAATACGGGACGAGATGATGTATGCAGGGGATGTGCTCTAGGAAAGTATGCCAAGGCGGCATTTCCTAGGAGCAAACACAGGACCAAGAGTGTACTAGGATTGATACACTCAGATATTTGTGGACCTATGTCCGTCAAAGCTCTCAGTGGTGCCGAGTATTTCCTTGCCTTCATTGATGACCACTCGAGAAAAACTTGGATTTTTTTATGAAAACCAAGGATGAGGTTTTATGTCAATTCAAGGAGTTCAAGGGTCTGGTGGAGAATCTGACTGGGAAAAAATAAAAGTTTTGCGCTCAGATAATGGTGGAGAGTATGTCGATAAGGACTTCACTGATTATTGCGCTAAGGAGGGCATCAGAAGAGAATGGACAACTCCCTATAATTTGAAGTAGAATGGGATGGCAGAAAGGAAAAACTGGACTATTGTAGAAGCAGCTAGGGCCATGCTGTATGATCAGGATATGCCAAAATTCCTATAGGCGAAAGCATGCAACACAGTTGTCTACGTTCAGAACAAGACTCCTCATCAGGCATTGGGCAAGATTACTCCAGAGAAAGTCTTCACTGGGAAGACGCCTAAAGTCAGTCATTTCAGGGTATTTGGGAGTTTAGCATATTGTTGCATCCCCAAAGAAAAGAGGAAGAAGCTGGATTAGACTGCAGAAAAAGGATATCTGGTAGGAAATAGCGAGAATGCCAAGGCATACAGAATCTATCTTCCAGGGAGCAAGAAGGTAGTAGTACAACGAGATGTAAAGTTCATGGAGGACAGAGCTTTCAGAAGATCTCGCGAAATGCCTTCCGAGGAGCCGTCGAAAGAGAATCCGTTGGTCATGCCTCTTCAACCAACAGAAGTGAAGAATTCTTCCTCAAGTCAAGAAGATTCTCAGGATGAGGAGGAGGATCGAACAGAAGCACTTGTTGGCAGAGGAAGAACTAGCAGGGAACTTCGTCAGATTCTACGTGATGTAGAGAAATTCATCGGTGAGCCAAGGAATAGTAAGAGGGAGCGAAAACAGCCAGACAGATATCAAGTGTTAGTAGCTCAGGATGGAGAGCCTGCCAGCTTCAAGGAGGCAGCTCAGCATCAAGTCTGGCTAGATGTGATGGTAGAGGAGTATAACTCCATAATGGTGAACGATGTCTGGGAGGTGGTATCAAGGCCTCAAGACAAATCTGTGGTAGGTTCAAGATGGATCTACAAGATCAAATATGTTGTGGACTGCAGTGTTAAGAAATACAAGACAAGGTTTGTGGCTAAGGGGTATGCTAAAAAGGAAGGGTTGACTATGAGAAAACCTTCGCCCCAGTAGCCAGATATACATCCATTAGGACTGTGATACCTCTTCCAACCTAGATGGGATAGGATGGGAGATCCATCAGATGGATGTCAAGACAACATTTCTGAACGGGATAATAGAAGAAGAGGTATACATTGAACAACCAAAGGGCTTTGAAACTCATGAGAACAAGTCTCATGTATGCAGACTGAAGAAAGCCTTGCATGGACTAAAGCAGGCACCGAGCGCGTGGTATGGTCGAATAGATGGCTACTTACAGAAGATGGGGTTTGTCAAGAGTGACATAGATCCAAATCTCTACTATTTGGTCGTAGAGAACGACCCGCTTATCTTAGTATTATATATGGATGATCTCTTTTTGACAAGATCATCTAGACGCATTGAGGATTGCAAGAAGAATCTAGCCACAGAGTTCGATATGAAGGATCCGGGACGAATGCACTACTTCCTAGGGTTGGAAGTTTGGCAACAAAAAGGAGAAATCTTCCTTGGGCAAGGGAGGTATGCTACAGAAATCCTGAAAAGGTTCAGGATGTGACACTGTAGACCTATGGCCACACCAATGATCACCAACTAGAAGAAGATTGATGCATCAAAAGACAAGGATGTCGATCCCACCCTATACAAGCAGCTCATAGGGTCCCTAATGTATCTGGTCAATACCAGGCCAGATATTTGCTATGCTATCAACACCTTCAGTCAGTTCATGGTGGAACCAAAGAGAGCACAATGGGAACAGTTAATTATGGGCTCTTATACACCAAGGGGAAGGATATCAGGTTGAGTGGATTTACCAATGCAGATTGGGCAGGAAGTTCAGTGGATCGGAAAAGTACCTCTGGGTAGTGTTTCAGCATTAGATCAGGAATGACCTCCTCATGCAGTAGGAAACAGAAGTTCGTGGCTCTGAGCTCAAATGAGGCAGAATATATGGCAGCGAGCACAGCTTCGTGTGAGGCCATATGGCTTAGAAAACTATTGGTGAACCTATTCAGAAGAAATACGGAGGCGACTAGGATCATGTGTGATAATCAAAGTTACATCAAACTCTCTGAGAATCTAGTGTTTCATGATAGGTCGAAGCATATTAATATCCGGTGTCACTTTGTCAGAGACTGTGTCCAACGAGGAGTTGTACAATTGAGCTACACTCCTACAGGAGAACAGGTGGCAGATATCCTCACCAAGGCCCTTGGAAAGTCAAAATTTGACTACTTCAGGGAAAAGATGGAAATGGTAAAGAACCCCTTTTAGAAGTAGAAATGAGTGTGTTAGCAACACAAATGAAGAAGGAGTTGCAGTGCAGATGCAGTGTTGGAAGAAAGGACCAACAGCAGCACAGATGCAGAGGGAGTTGCATTTCAGATGCAGTGTTGGGAGAAAGGACCAGCAGCAGCACAGATGCAGAGGGAGTTGTCGTACAAATGCAGCAGTGGCAGTAGCAGAGTCATGGGCAGCAGTGCAAGATGCAGTGGTGCAGAGGATGTTGGGCAGGGAGGCTTAGCATCAACGCAAGGACTGATGTCGAATGATCAGAGTGATACTCAGTGAGGAGTATTACTAGAGCACAGTCCTCACTAAGAGGGAGTGTTGATTTTGGGTAGCATCAGATGTGCTCTAGCCATGAAAATTGGTGGAGAGGCTAAGGCACATGATATCTCCAATACTCAGAAAGGGTTTGGACAGATTCTAAACAGTTTGGGAGATATTAAAATAATTAATATTTTTTATGGAGTCGGAAAATAAAATATTAATATGTATTCATATAAAATTGTGTTAGAATGGTCCAAAAGTCATGGATCAAGCCAGATCTAATCTTAGCCATTGATTAGGGACTTAATCTCGGCCGTTGATTTGTCAACAAGAAAGGTATAAGAGGAGGCTTGAGGGTCACTTGGAGAATATACTGAGAGAGACCAGTCAGTTCAATTTCTAGAGCGTGGTTAGCTAAGAAATTGAACCAGTGGTCTAGAGAGCAATCAAAAGGCAGCAAGTACGGAATAGAGAGATGGAAGATCAGCACAGAGGCAGAAAAGGCACATGCAAGGCCAGAGGTAGCCACGCAGAGGCTGCAAAGACTGCGCAGAGCTAGCAGGGCCTACGCATCCACGCAGAGGCTGCAGGAGTGATGTAGAAAGCCAGAGAGGTTGTGCAGGGTCTCAACAGGCTGACACATAGGGTTTCAGGTCATGCAGAAGTCAATAGGGTTGACGCCAGGTTCAGAAGAAGTGCGAGGAAAATTGTCTATCTGTGGGTAAGCCAATTTGGTACCCTATTGTACTAGAAAATTACTGAACAATAAAATCCTCCCTTGTTGCACCGATTTTCCCACATTGGGTTTTTTCGGGGACATTAGTCCAAAATAATTTTGTCAATGTGTTGATTATTGTGCATATGTTTGTTTCTGTATTACAGTGTGATATCTGCAACAATATTTATTTTAATGTTTATGGAAGTAATTTCATGAATCACTTATGGTGAAATAAGTAGGAAGAATAAATCAGTTGTTGCAATGATAGAATTTTCACACTAACCAGCTATCAAATGAATCTGCAGAAGAAGCATTAGAAAGAGAAGAAACAAGAAAATATTTTGATTGAGTTTCTACTGCATTATTTCTATATCTTGGAATTCTTGTTTTCTTAGGATGCCCTTTTCTTTGATGTTCAGTGTCTTTTCTATAATTAGATTTGTTTTTTAATCTAGGTGTTCTTCTTCTTTCTTTATAGTCAAGAACAAAGTGACCATGTTTCTGACAATTAAAGCATATAACTTTTGACATGTCTAGATTTTCTTTATTTGATTTGAAACCAGATTTCTTTTTATTACCTTTTTTTCTCTTGTCATAGGATGTAAAAGTAGTAGGTTCTCCTTCATGATGTGAAATTCTCCCTCTGGAGATCATTTTAGCCTCCTCTTGGATACATTTTCATAGGAGCTCATCAAATGTGGGAATAGTGTTGACATTGTTGATGGTAGTGATAAGTCTCCCAAACAGGAGAAAGGCTTCCAAACACAATGAACACCATTTCTTTGTCGAGTACAACTTCACCAACTGTTGACACTTGATTCCTGATTTTAGTCATTTTCAGAAAGTATGATTGAGTTCTCTCCTCTATTCATCTTGATGTCCTTCAGCTGATTCTTCAATGCAATAATCTGGTTCAAGTTACTAATTGCGAACATGTCAATTAGTTTGTTATATATTTCTTTGGCTTTCTTCAAACTAGAAACATAAGTAATGAGATGATCACTAAGAAAATCAAGGATAATTTTCCTAACTTTGATTTCACCCTTTTATGTTTGGATTTGACAGCAACACTTGAATTCTTTGGTGGATCAGCTATTGTGCCTTCAACATACTCCAAAACTTCGTATTTCTCAAAAGTGATATCTAGCATTGCTTTCCATGGACCAAAGATTAAAGCATCATCCAACTTTTCCTCTACCTTCAAGTAGGACAAATTCATCTTGATCAAAAAAATTAGGCAACAAGTGGGGTTTCTTTAGATGATCTCTGCTCTCCTTGGACTTGTCTTCACCAAAGGTCTGATTTCATGTTAAAATCTGAAAGTTCTATGCATAAATTTAAAAATTCTTAGAAATTTGAAAGTTCTATGCAAAAAATTGAATGTATTTGCAGAAATTTGAATGTACTTTGCAAAAATTTGAATGAAATTGAATGTACTTTGCAGAAAGTTGAATGTACTTCGCAGAAAACTGAATCTACTTTGTAGAACACTAAATTTGCTTTGCAGAAAACTGAATTTTCTATGTTGTTGCAATTACTTAGAATCTAAGTAACCGGATTCGTTGATATACCCAGGCGAATCCGAATCCGACGTGTCCGATACAATTCACTGGAAAATCGTATCCCAAAACCGGATTCGACGAGTTCGACTAGGATTCATACGAATCCTGTACGAATCACGTACATGACCAGCGAATCCTGATTTTAGGATTCATATCCCAGAAAAGTGCCTCCCGCGGGTTAAAAAGCACGCATTTCTTCTATTCTTTCATGTTGTTTGTCATTTGTATCTGCATTGTTTGAGTTGTTTGCAAGGAGATAAGGGTTTGGAGCAAGGAGCTAAGGGAGTAGAGCGTTTGGCAAGGAGATTCAAGCACCAGGTAAATGCATTTCAGCTCCATTTTTTTGCATTTCTTATTCTATTACAGTAGTTTGTATATGATTTTTTGTTTACAAATTTGTGCATGTTTTGTTCATTTTTTTTATAGTATTCATGGCTCAATCAAAGGCAGCAGTTAAGGGGCAAAGGAAGGGCAAGAATGTCTCCATTGGAGATGCCCCTCCTCCCCCAATATCATCAGAGTCTGCTGCAAGTAATGTTGAGGGAAGAGGAGGGCCTAAAGACAACATTGAGAAATATCTCTTGTGGAAATATGTCACAAGAGAGGATGGGACAAGCACCAAGGGGGAGGAAGGACGCAATGAATGGAGATGCAACTTTTGTCACATTGCTTTCAAAAGCACATATTTCCATGTAAAAAACCGTTTTTTGGCTTTACCGGGTTGTGGGATTGGAGCTTGTAAAATTGTTCCTTTACAAAAGAGAAAAGAATTGGAAAAGGAGTCCATTGTTGGTATGGAAAATGTGGCTTCAAAATCAAGAAAACCCAAGAATGAAGACCCCCTTCCATTTTTGAGGAAAGCCACCACCAAATTTCCATTTGAAAGTTCTATTGGGGGACAAGCAGCAAAAAGAAAAGCAATTGCACTTGGTCCAATGGACAAGATTTTCCAAAAAGAGAGACAGAAAGAGCTTGATCTCACCATTGCCTTCTTCTTCTATCAAAACTTCATATCATTTAATGTTGCACGCTCACCTCTATTTATTGAAATGTGCCGAACTCTAACTCAAGGGGCTCCATCAGGGTATGTACCTCCTAGGTCAGAGAAGTTGAGAACCACATTGTTAACAAAGGCAAAAAAAGAGATGCCAAAAATGCTTGAGCCTATTGTAGCATCATGGCCAACATCTGGGGTTAGCATTGTTTCTGATGGATGGACAGATCCAGCACAACACCCAATCATCAACTTCATGGTGTCTTCCTTGAATGGTCCAGTTTTCATGAAAGCATTGGATATACTTGGAGAATACAAGGACGCACAATTTATTGGTGAGTTATTTATTAAAGTTATTGGAGATGTAGGTGTTGATTCTTGTGTGCAAATCATTACAAATAATGCACCTGTTTGCAAAGCTGCTGGCATGATTGTAGAAGCTAAATATCCACAAATGTTTTGGACACCTTGCATTGTCCATTCATTGAACTTAGCATTGAAATCCATTGCTCTGATGTGCTTTGGATTGGTAACATTATTGAGGATGCACGACATATCCGTAACTTTGTGCAAAATCATACAAATGCCCTCACTATCTACAAGGAGTACACCAATCTATCATTGTTGAAGATTGTTGATACACAGTTTGCCTCTTCATTTGTGATGTTGAAGAGGTTGAGGGGGGTCAAGACCGCTCTTGGGTCCATGGTTATTTCTGAGTTTTGGTCTTTTTGGAGAAAGACAAATCAAGTAGCCTCTAAAAGAGTGAAGGACACAGTGCTAGATGATGCTTAGTGGGAGAGAGTAGATCTAATTATTTGGATCATGGACCCTATCATTTCTTTGCTTCGATTTGCAGATACAGACAAACCCATCCTAGGAGAGGTTTATGAGGGATGGAATTCCATGATTGAGTCTTTGAGGAGCATTATTCTACAGAGTGAGTGCCCCGAGTATGAGACATCACCAGAGGCCTTTTGTGATACTATACATGATATTATTGTGAGCAGATGGGACAAGAATTGTACACCTTTACATTGTTTGGCTCCTCATTGAACCCCAAATACTACAGCCATGAGTGGCTAAATGGTGGACCTTCCCGCAGATTCCCTCCTCACATGGATGGTGAAATCTCACAGGGGAGGAAAGAGGCATTCAGGCAGATTTTTCAAGATAGTGCATTGCTTGATGAGGTGGAACCATGGAGGATGCCTTTGCAGAGTTTTCCACTAGTAGTGGTCAATTTGGAGGTTATGATGTGATTAGAGACAAGGGGGCTAAGAAGCCCTATTCTTGGTGGGCGACTCATGGGGCAACAAGCCCTCATCTTTAGCAGTTAACCATGAGGCTCCTCTCTCAAGTGACTTCATCCTCTTGTTGCGAGAGGAATTGGAGCACATATGGGAATTTGTATAGTGTGAAGAAGAGCAGGCTTGAGCAGTCCAGGGCAGAGACAATGGCGTATGTGCACACCAACCTTCATCTTATTTACAGGCAGAGGGAAAAGTGGTTGAAGGGAAAGACAAAGATGTGGGATGTCTTTCCTGATGATATGAGTTTGGACACCAGTGTTGAGTTGGCATTAGCCAACATGGATCTCAATGATCCAGTGCTAGAGCCTGTTAGATTTGATGACTTAGAGGGGTCATCCTCCACACCAGCAGATGCAGAGGCGACTATGGATACAGGGGCAGAGGAGGATGCAGAGGAGAGCAGTGGGGACCATGATGATGAGGACATTGATGCTAATTTTGATGCTGATGATGAGGATTGATGCCTTGAGGCTTGTATACCTGTAGTTGTTTTATATTTTCTATTTCTATTTGCCATTGGCATTGCACCAGCACTACCTATGTAACACATTTTGATTTGATGACTTAATGAGAAAACTATAGTTGTCAGTGTGTTTATCTTACTATCTTGTAGTTGTAAGTTGTCTTTCAGTTATGAATTATGAATCATGATTTAAATTTTTAATAGATTTATCATTTATGTGACCACGACCATTGACATTTATTTGAATTTTGTATGTACTATGCATGCTAATAGCTATAAATGAAGATCTATGTTTGAAATCAATAAATTTGTATCATTAATTAAAATT
>APFE031213692.1:90728-126824 GCA_000404065.3 Pinus taeda
TATATATATTTAATAAAATAATATATAATGAATCCTATGTGTCCTGTTCCGAGGGGTCAACATGACCGAATCCAACACTACGAATCCCGAATCCTATGAATCCCGAATCCCCGTGTCAGGTGACTTAGCTTAGAATGTAGATTTCTTCTTCAAAACTTTTTAAATCAGCAATTGTAGATAGAACATAAACTTAAGGATCAAAATAAAATAGCGAAGAACAAATACAAGACTCGAAGAGTTAGGTCCAATAACCAGGGAAAAACTCACAAGGGGAAAACCCAAATGATTCTTCTTCTATTAGATTTCTTCAATTGTTCAGCAGAGTAGAAAGAGAGAGAGAGAATGAGAAAGAATAAAGCCACCAATGCCTAATTGTTAAAATTGGCAACTAGGGCCAAACTCCATGTGGGTCATATTATTTATGGCCACTGATATTTTTATTGGATCCCTCTCATTGAGAGGTGTAGGATTGATCTAAAGATCATCCGATTCTGATAAGTATTTATGAAGTTATGAATTTATTTTGATTATGGACAAATTGTCAAGTCGGCTAGCAACTTATGTAGGCTGAGGAGCCCAACAGTTATGTCTATTCAACCTCTATGTTTTAGTATAAATAAAAGAGGACTTGAAGTCATTTGTCACACACACTCACTCTTGTGATCTCACTTCATCCTGTTTTGGGTTTGATGAAGATGAGAGCTAGAGGGAGTGCCCTAGGGTATACGCTGCCCTAGATCTAAATGCAGTGATGGGAAAATAAGCTCTACATTGCTCAAAATGCCGGAAAAGCCAGAAAAGCCAAAACTGTTAGAAAAGTCGGAAAAGTCGGAACTGTCGGAAAAGTCGAAAAAGCCGGAACTGTCGAAAAAGTCGAAATTGCCTGCAAAGCCGGAACTGCCAGAAAAGTCAGAACTGTCGGAAAAGCCGGAACTACCAAAAAAACTAGAATTGCTAGAAAGCCGGAACTGTCGGGAAAGCCGGAAAAGCCGGAACTCCCTGCAAAGCCGGAAAAGCCGGAACTGCCGAAAAAGCTGAAACTGTCGGAACTGCCAGGAACTATCCGAATAGCCAGAGCATATGTCTCCGAAGGAAGGCAGCATGCAAGGGACAGCTAACTAAAGCTAGGGACAACAAGCAAGCAAGGTGCAGCTAACACATAGGTCAGGATAACAGTATGATGCAGCATAATGGGCATGCATAATGATGATTGAGACAGCGTGATGATGTTGAATAATGCAACATGGTGATGGGAGCAGCATTGTGATGGAGGCAGCTCAGTGACCAGGTGTAGCACAATGACAGATGCAACATGAGTACGAGTTACAACACCATGATAGGTGAAGTAGTCACCTTGGAGAATCAATTGAAGCAATATGTCTTCAACTGATCACATGCAGATATCATAAAGTCAAAATGTTGACTTCTATTGTAAATATACTCTCTCTCTCTCTCCTTCTCTGTTGAGCTTTGAAGAACGTAAAGGAAGAATTGATCAAGGGTTTCCCCACATTGGGGTTTGTCCCTGGCTGGCGCCACATCTTGTGTCCTCTTGTCTTGGCTTGTATTTTGCGATTTATATTTATGTTCTATTTGCAGTTTACTTTAATGCTGATGTGATTGCTAATCAGGAAAAGATACTGTGAAAATTAAATAAATTGCTCTAACATAGAACATACCTAAATTTAACATGGAATCAGAGCTGAGGTGAAGACAATGCCCAAGCAAGAGTGAAAGAGCAATCACCAAAGACAGTTGGGACAGGACAAAAGGATCAATGGGATCATCATCCATCTTCTCATTCACTAAGGGTGAAATTGAAGCAGAGAATATTATCATAATGGCAAAGCGGAAGTTTCTGATGGCCTACCTAAAGATCACTTCATTGGGAAGTTCAGATCCAAGGGTGGAAGGAAAGGCAGATGCCTTGGCTGCAATAAGTTTAGCCATTATGCGAAGGAGTGTCCGAATGGCAGAGACACATCTCTTGATGAAGATAACAATCATTCCAGGGACATCTTCAAAGGAATGACTGGTAATGCAGGTCATCAAGGAAATGATCGACTCTTCAAAGAAAGCAAGGAACCCCGACACTTCATCAGATAGAAGGGTGCACTCTCTAATTTGATAGAGATGGAAACAATCATGGGATTATACTTGGAGCCGATGCCACCTATCCCGGAAAGGGTGTAGGGAATGTTACCCCTCAATTGAATGAGGGTAACTCGATTCATTTACAGAATCTCTTTTATGTACCTGATCGCAAGAAGAACCTGGTGTCCATCTCGAAAATGGAAGTCAAAGGTTTCAGAGTTGCACTCATCGATGGAAAGGTACGTGTTTGAAAATAGACTTTTCAAAGATGTTTTTGTATTCAGGGTTGTATCAAGTTGCAAGAAGTCCACTAGGGACCATGTCCATTGACACAGCACCGAAGGTCTGTGAGTCAGATGGTGACAGAGATGCCTGAATTCAAAAAAAGCATGAAAGTACATATCTGAGATGTACCGAAGGAAAATCTGACGGGAGGGACCATTCCCCTCATGTAGCAGGTTCATTAATATGAAACAACCCAAGGGGTTTGAGATTGATGATCAGGAATCTCGCGTATGCAAGTGGAAGAAAGCCCTCTATGGCTTGAAGAAAAACTCCCCGAGCGTAGTATGAGAGGACTGATAGCTATCAGATGAATCTAAAGTGAAACCGATCCAAACCATTACTCGAAGGTTGTGGATGATAAACCTCTCATACCAAGCACCCTCTGAGTACAACCTATTTCAAACAGGTGTAGACCCTCTCACTTGCAGAAAAAAGAGGGAGTTGGATTCCGGATGTGGAATGATAAACTGCAAGCCTGTGACTACCTCCAGGATCTCAACTTTCAAAAGTTATATGGTAGTGATGTCGGTCCAGATTTGGGAAATGCCTCTAGTCTCATAAACTCATTCACGTTGATGTTCTTGGTGAACTTCCATCTGGGCATATGTTTTGCAGTTAGCATGGTGAGCTCATATTTGGTTGAGCCTCATTGGATTGGCGCCAAGAATCTTCTGAGATATCTTCGGGGCGCAATCTCTCATGAATTGAGATACACTACCGGAAATATGAAACTGCATGATTATTCGAATGCTAACTGGGCAGGCAGTGTGGAGGAACACTAGAGCACTTCTCAGTGCTAGTTCTCTTTGGATTCTGCTTTGATATCATGGATGAACAGAAAGCAGAAGTCGGTTGTTATAAGCACCGCCAAGACCGGATACATAACTACGAGCATGATCTTGTATGAAGCTGTCCTGGCTGTGGAAGCTCTTCAGTGAGTTGTTTGTACACATGATGAATACCACTGTGATTCTCTGTGACAACCAGAGGTGGGATTCGACTATTGAGGAATCCCGTATTCGATGATTGCTCCAGCAGATAGCTACTACCTTATCTGGGATATGGTAAGTCGATGAGCAAGGAGGCTCCATCACACTGAGATGATGTATAGTTCGCTACATTTTGTCAAAGCCCCAGGGAAAGATCAAATTTGTGATTTTCCCGAACGACTTGGAGTCATCGAGAGACCCTTGTAAAAGGGTCCTGCATGTTGTATACATTGAGCTCTGGGAGCTCTAGGGGCTTGTGATTCTTACTGGAGCAACATACGACCACAAGTTGACTCACCCTCCCCTTGTGGTGCACACTAGACAGGATGATTCGCTCTCCTGTGAACAAGATGATTCACTCTCTTATGTAGCAGGATGATTAGTTCTCCCATGAGGTCTGGATGATGTGTTCTCCATGATGACTATGTAGCAGGATGATTAGTTCTCTTGTGAGGTCTGGATGATGTGTTCTCCATGACGACTATGTAGCAAGATGATTAGTTCTCCTATGAGATCTAGATGATGTGTTCTCCATGACGACTGTGTAGCAGGATGATTAGTTCTCCTGTGAGGCTTGGATGATGTGTTCTCCATGGCGATTGTGGAACAAGGTGATTCTCTCTCTTGTGGGACAAGATGATTCGCTCTCCTATGGACAAGATAATTCGCTCTCCTGTGGACAAGATGATTCGCTCTCTTATGGGACAAGATTGATTAGTTCTCCTGTCGAGGCATCCTACCCATGCAATTTGGGACTCATGGGAAGTACCTCTCATCTGATCAATGAGCAGGGAAATGAGGATAGGGACCATAGTATCACTGATGGACGCATCATTGTATCTACCGTACTCCCTATGCTAGGATGACCTTCATTGATCTGGGACCAATGATATTGGTCTGGGACAAGTGGTAGGAGTTGTACCTACAATGGCACTGACTTCAGTTCGGTTGAGGACTGGTCTGGAACCAATGGTACATACTTTGAGACTAACTTCAAGTCAGTAGGGTACTGGTCTAGGACCAGTGGTAGGAGTTGTACCTACGATGACACTGACTTCGAGTCGGTTGAGGACTGGTCTGGGACCAGTGGTACATACTCTGAGACTGACTTCAAGTCAGTATAGGACTGGTCTGGGACCAGTGGTAGGAGTTGTACCCACTATGACACTGACTTCGAGTCGATTGAGGACTGGTCTGGGACCAGTGGTACACACTCTGAGACTGACTTCAGGTCAGTGGAGAATGGTGTGACACATTCTCAATCAATTCTTCTTCTTCATGGTTCAGCAGAGCAGAGCAGAGCCAGCAAAGCTAAGCAGAGCCAACAGAGCTGAATAGAGTTGAGCAAAGCAGAGCAGAGCCAGCGAAGTTGAGCAGAGCTGAGCAAGAGCTGAGCAGAGCCAGCAAAGTTGAGCAGAGACAGCAGACCTAAGCAGAGCAGATCAGAGCCAGCAGAGTTGAGCAGAGCCAGCAAAGTTGAGCAGAGTTAGCAGAGTTGAGCAGAGCCAGCAGAGCTGAGCAAAGCTAGCAGAGTTGAGCTGAGCAGTGCAGGGCACTAATGGCAGAGATAGTACAGTTGGACATATGAATCAGTGGATGGACTTCTCCCTAGTTGAGAGGGAGTGTTAAAATTGGGAACTAGGGCCAATGTGGGTCATATTATTTATGGTAGGTGATATTTTTATTGGATCCCTCTCATTGAGAGGCGTAGGATTGATCTAAAGATCATCCGATTCAGATAAGTATTTATGAAGTTATGAATTTATTTTGATTATGGACAAATTGTCAAGTTGACCAGCGACTTACAAAAGCCCAACAGTCATGTCTATTCAATATCTACATTTTAGTATAAATAAAAGAGAACTTGAAGTCATTTGTCACACACACTCACTCTTGTGATCTCACTTCATCCTGTTTTGGGTTTGATGAAGATGAGAGCTAGAGGGAATGCCCTAGGGTATACGCTGCCCTAGATAACATGCCCTAGATCTAAATGCAGTCATGGGAGAATAAGCTCTACGTTGCTCAAAATGCCGGAAAAGCCAAAACTGTCGGAAAAGCCGAAAAAGCCGAAACTGTTGGAAAAACCGGAAAAGTCGAAACTGCCTGCAAAGCTGGAACTGCCTGCAAAGTCGGAAAAGTTGTAACTGTCAGAAAAGTCAAAACTGCCAAAAAAGCAGCAATTGCCGAAAATCCGGAACTGTCGGAACTGCCGGAAAGCCGGAACTGCCGAAAATCCGGAACTACCGAAAAAGCCAGAACTGCCGGAACTGTCGGAAACGTCGGAAAAGCCGAAAAAGCCGAAACTGCCGAAAAAGTTGGAACTGCCTGCAAAGCCGAAAAAGCTAGAACTGCCAGAAAGCCGAAACTACCGGCACTTTCGGGCACTACCGAAACAGCCAGAGCATCTATCTCCAAAGGAGGGCAGCTTGTAAGGGACAGCTAACTAAAGCTAGGGACAACAAGCAAGCAAGGTGCAACCAACACATAGGTCAGGATAGCAATATGATGTAGCATGATGGGCATGCATAACGATGATTGAGACAAAATGATGATGATGAATAATGTAGCATGGTGATGGGAGCAACATTGTGATGTGGGCAGCTCAGTGACCAGGCGTAGCACGATGACGAATGCAACATGAGTACGAGTTACAACACCATGATAGGTGAAGCAGTCACCTTGGAGAATCAGTTGAAGCAATATGTCTTCAACTGATCACATGTAGATATCATAAAGTCAAAATGTTGACTTCTATTGTAAATATACTATCTCTCTCTCTCTCCTTCTCTGCTGAACTTTGAAGAACATAAAGGAAGAATTGATCAAGGGTTTCCCCACATTGGGGTTTGTCCCTAGCTGGCGCCACATCTTGTGTCCTCTTGTCTTGGCTTGTCTTCTGCAATTTATATTTATGTTCTATTTGCAATTTACTTTAATGCTGATGTGATTGCTAATCTAGAAAAGATACTGTGAAAATTAAATAAATTTCTCTAACATAGAACATACCTAAATTTAACACTAATCAACTCGCAGCTGAAGTGCTCTTGCTCTTTACTTGAACATCTCCTTCTCTTGATTAGATCTTGTCCTTCACACTTGCTCTAGCTCTTCCCTTGTTCTTACTCTTCACTTGCTCTCACACTTCTCTTGCACACGCTCAACACTAGTTCTACTTTTTCACAATGGACATGCTACATCAACTCGAACTTGCTCTTGTTTAAATAAATGAAAAAGGAGAAGAGTTACAAAATGAATTCATGCCTTCAGCCAATAATAAGATAATCGAATTCCATGAGGAGGGATTTACTTGAGGAGAAATGTAACTCATCCCAAGAATAGAGAGAGAAGTACACATAGATGAGAATTTACAATTTGAATTAAGGAGAGAGAGAGTTACACTTAGACATGAGAGAATATTTGGTGAGAGTTACAAATCAAGTTGAATGAGGGAGTTACAAGTGAATTTAATGAGGAGTTACACTTTTGTCATAAATTGAATTAGAGAGGGAGAGCTACATTCTCTTCAGTGTGGAGTTATTATTTTATTCCAAGAGAGAGGTTTCATTTTTCAAGTAAGAGATTCTCAATTTTAATTTACTTATTCAATGAGAGAATTTGTTTTTATTAATCAATTAAAGGTGAATGACTTTAGACTATTTCATAACTAATAGCATCATAATAAAAATAATACTAGTAACTAGCCCCAAGGGATAGCTCAAATGGTCGAGCCCTCATTGCTAAGTATGTTGCCTATTGGGAGGTCACGAGGTCAAATCTCCTCAATGCCCTTGGGGTTAGGCCCAATATATTGGGTTGCCTTTGATAGATTTGTGTGGGTTACTGCCCGTGGACGTAGCAGCCACTCATTGACCGCGAACCATGGTTGCCATAAAAAAAACAATAATACTAATAAGGATAAAAATATTAATTCTTGACTTGTATTGTAATGATTGATTTGATTTTAAAGAGGATTCCATATGTCGAGATCATCTTTGATCATTTAGACATGACTTTCTATTTTTGAAAAGTCACTTGCAAATTGAGATGTGACTTACTATTTTTGGAAAGTCATATTAGAATTGTTAAAAATGAAATTTTATTATAGACGACTCAAACAGAATTGAAAGATATGATTTCTTCTAGGAGAAATTCATCCCTGAGCTGTCAAATTTTAACAAATTCAATGGATTTATAGGAGAAAATCAACATAAAAAAGAAGACTTGTTTTACTTCATCTCCTTCAATTTCTCAAAAAGCATTCAGAACTATGGCAAAAGACATGTTATGGACTACAACTGAGGAGATCCAAGTAATATACTGAGATCATTTTTTTGAGCAAAGGAGCAGCTTCCCATGATGGAAAACAAAACATCATAGCCAGAGAAGAGTTTTCCTTTAGCTCATTAGTGTCTTAGAATGTTCCCTTTAGTGATTTATATTTTATCCATGCAAAACTCCATTCCAGCAACAAGGTAGGAGAGAAACTTTAAGTGCCACCAAAGCTCAAGGGGTTAGCGCAACCAGTTGTCACCAATGTTGCTGGTCATTTGTTTGGTTCCATGCCAGCAGGTGCACAGTCCAAATCCCCCAAGGTGACATGCAGTAGTCTACCCCAATGTTACAAGGGATGCCATGTGTGAATGTGGGGAAGCATCCCTTGGGTTTCCCTGTGAGGTTTTCCTTGGGTTAAAAAAACTTCAGGTGCCACCATGGCGATTATTCTATATACCTCATCGTTCTACTCTATACATTGCAAGAAATTTAATTTTCATTTAATTTTTTATGTTTTCTAAGTTGTTCAATAATCAGACATTTGGAAAAAAGATGCAACAAACTCCAAGTTTGTTTTAACTGTAGTAATAAATTGGTTAGCATTGCTTACCAGATCTATTCTTAACATCAATAAATCCATCTTCATTGATCCTATGTTCAAAATCTTTACCCAAGCGCTCCTCTATGCCTTTGTCCAAGGCATATCGTCCACTAATATTAATAACAGTGCTAATATCATGATATTTAGAAGCATAGAGTAACACGACATTGCCTCCTGCAATAAACGTATTCAAAAACAATAGCTTAGTAGTTTTAATCGTTCAACAAGAAGCCTCCAAAGACATTCGAAATTTAGCATGCCCAAAGAAATGTCATTTCTATTCTAAATGATCAACAAACGTCAAAGCAATAAAACCACAAGGCTTCAGACAAATAAAGAGCGACAGCTAGAAATAATACATTAAATGCAAATAACATCTTCATTTTACAACAATATAGTTCTTGTTTGCATGCATTATCTAAGGTTCAAGATCACTGAGGATTGCAAGAGAATCAATGTGAACACAATAACCATACACAAATCAAGTATTCGGTATGTATCATGCATGACTGTTCACACTAACATAGCATTATCAAAACGTACGTGCATATATAGATGCGAAAGTCCATATATAGATGCCCAACATATCAGCAACCCCTTGGTTACGTCTATTCAAAATTAAAGTAATAAAAGTATTTATCGCATAACTGAAGTATCAACTCATAACCATGCTCTACCCCTCTCCACCCTACAGCTAACCCCAGACAAAATTACTTTCAAGCTTTAAACAATATAATGCTTGTACGCATGCTATATCTAAGGTTTAAGATCAGTGAGGATTACAAGAGAATGAATGTTAACACAACAACCATACACAAATCAAGAGTACCCAATATGTATAAATTTATAATGAATGACTGTTTTCACTGTGATGGCATTATCAAAATGAAAGTCCATATATAGATGCCCAAGAGTTGCATAGCAGAAACCACTTATGGTCACATCTATTAAAAATCGAAGTCATACTAAGTATTAATCAAAACATAATTCCTGTCTTAACTCAATCATGCTACCCATTTTTACCCTACAGCTACCCCCAAACAAGCATCATTCCTAAAGCTTAAAAGTTCTCAGAATAAGTTATTTGCCTCCTGCAAAGATCGATATTATTCTGCAACTGGTTTTAGAGTAACTTCAGAATGTTGGTGTATAGGGGGAATGTCTGGCAGAGTCTGGAAGGCTTCATATTTATTGACAAGTGGTCGGTCTTTATTTGAACTAGTGACTTCAACAGGTGTTGTAGAGACAGAAGTGCTGTCCTGTCCTTGTCCCACTGCAACATTTATTCCATCTGAATTCCTCGTGATTTGGACTATTCCAGTTCAAGGTTTTCCTTCTTCAAACTTTTATACTTATCTTTGAGACATTCCGTGGATTCTTGAGACTTAGTGAAAACTTCTATTTAGTGCTGTGTTATGAACATAAATATATAAATATAAATATGATTAAATAATAATAATTAAGAAAGAGACTAATGAAAAGACATGTCTCTCAATAAAAGGGTCCTAACCCTTGATGAAAGGGCACCCTGTCTAGCATAGAAATGGGGCCCTCATTTGTAACATCTCATTATCTTATTCATATTCAATACATTCTTATATATTCTTATTCTACATGGATATATTAATATTCCAGATATTTTAATAACTGTTCCTGAGTAACAACTTTGTTATTGCATGCTGTTATTATTTTTACTATTGACATACAGTACTTTTTGCCTCCTGAATTTTCCATTTCATCACTGGGTGTTCTTGCTGCAAAGTCTCATTATTGTTCAGTCATGTTTTCTCATATTGAAATACCTTTGGACTTCAGCATTTATATTTGTCATTTTACTTGAACATCCTTGCAAATATTCATCATCAATAAGGTCTGGACTCTGATTTTATCAATCCATTATGACCCTCTGGCAAAGTTTGTTCAAGGTTCCAAACAGTAAGCACACAGGACATGCACCCACTATCAACCCAATGCACTCTCTTCTCACTTTTGGCCAACCCCTAGAATGCTACAGGGGTATCCCAAACTATGTTGAAAATAGCAACAAGAAATACTATAAATAGAAGTGCTAAACGTAGCACTGCTATAAATAGCATTTCGAGATACCTTCCTATTTTAGTCAGTGCCTAAACTAAAATAGAGAAGTAAAATTCGAATTTGATCTTAGTAGGTGTTTGTAAAATAATTAATTAATTCACCATGAGTTAATAAGTTGTGGAAAATCAAACATGAAGTCTATGCGATGACATGCAACAATTTCTCTATTGATTGAGGAATTTATCCATCAATTAAAGAGATAAGGATGAGTTGTAATATTGAGTTGTAATTAGTTGGCTCAATTAACTGAGTCAAGTCCAGTTAGATTAGTTCAAATAGTTTGTTGAATTAATCGTGAGTTCAGTTAGTTAATGCATGCATGCATCCATGTAACTGCTGCACTTCAGAGAACTAAATATTTTCTCATAAATAACTCATGCATGTCAGTTCAATCAAAGACCCAATTGAGATCAGGTGATGGGACAATGTACTATCAGTTGCAAGAATATTCCTTGGAGGATATCTCTTGCATGCAGAAGGAATTCATTCCTTGAGGATTGCACAGTTACTTCTTCAATTTAGTGAGTGTGAATGAGGCCATTTCACACAAGTGGCATCACTGGACCCCAAGAAAAACTGCGCATGGAAATAGGAGGCTTGGAGGGCTAGAGGAAGACATATGTTGTGTCTATTCAGTCTGTGAGTTGTATTGCTCTATTGCAGAGAGAGTAGGATAGCTTGAGAGTTAATTCTTTTTGTAATCTAAACATATTTCCACTTGTATGATATTACAGAGATTGGGGTTTTAGGCTAAGGCTTTCCCCAGGATTATTATTTTTTGTTCATGTGTGATTGCTTTCTCTTTCTCAGTTATATGTGTTCTACTGATCTTGCTCATATTCGATTAAGCTTCCGCAAAGTTTGTTGCAGAAGTAGATCTTGTATTTTGCTTTAGTATATTGCATAATTTGTTGATCTACAATGGGAAATTCTACATGGTATCAAAGCAAAGGTGATCAAAGGAGAAAACAGTATACAAGAAGAGAGAAGTCGAAGTTTGTAGTTCCTGAATATAGAAATCGAGTTCTTATTACATCTCAATTTCACCAATGGCGTTCAACGGTTTAAGACTCGAATATGCTCTTGATG
This sequence comes from Pinus taeda, assembly GCA_000404065.3. Classification (NCBI taxonomy): domain Eukaryota; kingdom Viridiplantae; phylum Streptophyta; class Pinopsida; order Pinales; family Pinaceae; genus Pinus; species Pinus taeda. The sequence continues at coordinate 102,159 of APFE031213692.1, forward strand.
GCAGTTCGAATTATATAGCCTATAAGGATCGCATGGAAGTGGTATTAAAGGATAATGGTCTAAAGGACTTCATTGATCAAGAAGCCAACTGATGCTACTGAATTGGCGGAACGGAAGAAATGTGTGGCTAGAGCAAAGAGGATCCTTCTAGAGGGAGTTCGAGACCACATAGTCTCAAGTCTCCATGGGAAGGAGACACCATTTTCGATGTGGAAAACATTGGAAGATCTATATCAGAATAGCAACAACCAGAGGAAGCTGGCGCTGAAAGACAAGCTTCGAAAATCAAGTGTGAAAAGAGCGACACGATCTCTACGCATCTGAACAAGCTCACCACCTGCAGGGATGAGCTTGGAAGCATAGGGATCATGACAGTCGATGATGACATGGTGAGTCTTGCACTCCTCGGTCTTCCTAAGAGCTGGCATAGCTACTAAGACTCGGTTAATGGAAGAGAAAAATTGTCAGATTGGGAACGACTTTGGTTGGATCTGATGCAGGAGGAGATAAGAAGAAGCACCGGAGATGGATCCTCATCGAAGCAAGATGATGAGGAAAATCTAGCCTTAGCGAGTAAGGCAAGGAAGGGGAAAGGGGAGGCGTCCCAATCCAAATCCAGTTCTTCCCATGGTGGGAAGAAGTTTGAGAAATCGAAAGTGTGATGCTTTCATTGTCATGAACTGGGCCATTATGCTACGAATTGTCCACACAAGAAATCCAAGAAGGGTTCCTCGAAGGGATCTGATGATGAGGCACTGGCCTCATAGTTTGAGCTGGATTTCTCTCTTATCGCATGCATAGTTTCATCCATGGTGGGATGTGTTTGGTACCTAGACAGTGGAGCTTCCTTCCACATGTCAGGTGACAAGAATCTTTTCAGTACCTTGGAGGAGAAGGATCTCCAGATGCGGATCGAGATGAGCGATGATGGAAAGTACCGTGTTTCAGGTGAAGGTACGGTTGTGTTTGCATGGAGCTCCTCTCACCCTCACTGATGTTAAGTATGTACCAGGTCTGAAGAAGAATCTTGTGTCCATTGCTATGCTAGAAGATAAAGACTATGATGTAGTCTTTAGCAAAGGATAGGTATTCCAGAGGCATATTGGCACTGGACAGACAAAGTGAATAGGGATTCGAGTTAAGAATTTCTACAAGATGGAAGTAGACGACTATGCCGCTTTGAGTTCCAAAGCTGTGATGGTGCAAAGCCAAGATGTTGGCGAGCTATGGCATAGAAGATTGGGCCACTTGCACCATGGAGCCCTGAAGATCATGTAGCAGATTTCTACCGGTTTACCCAAGGGAAAACTGGAGCAGACGAATACATGCAAAGGTTGTACCTTGGGTAATTATGCGAAATCTTCATTTTCGGATCGAGACAGTAGAGTTGGAGCAATCCTGGAGTGAGTTCACTCAGATGTTTGTGGACCATTCCCTAAAGCCTCCACCGCTAAACAAAGGTACTAAGTTATTTTTATTACTGATTTTTCTCGTAGATGTTGGATCTACTTTATGCAAAAGAAGGATCAGACCTTCTTGAGGTTTTGTGAGTTTAGAGCCTTGGCAGAGAAAGAATCTGGTAAGAAAATAAAAGCCTTGCGTCGCAACAATGGTGGAGAGTATGTCTCCCAATAGTTTAAAGACTTTTGCGCTGCAGAAGGAATTAAACAGGAGTTGACAGCACCCCATAACCCACAACAGAATGGGGTGGCTGAAAGGAAGAATAGATCGATTGCAGGAGCAGCTCGAGCGATGTTGCATGACCAACGCCTACCACTGCATTTATGGGTTGAGGCATGCAATACAGCAGTATACTTGCAAAACAGAAGCCTGCACTGTATATTGGGAATGAAGACACCTATGGAGGCCTTTTCCGGGAAGCAATCAAATGTGAGTCACTTCTGAATCTTTGGATCATCAGTTTACTGTCATGTGACAAAAGATGCCCAGAAGAAGCTAGATCCCACAGCTAAGTTGGGAATACTTGTGGGGTACAAGGATACACCCCACAACTATCGGGTGTACCTACCTACCAGTGAGAGGACTGTGGTACACAGGGATCTGAAGTTCGACAAGCAAAAAGCCATGCAAGTATCACTTGAGAGGGAGCTCAAGTTGCATGCAGATGAGGAACTTTCAGTCCCTAAAGAGGAGGAGCCTCAGATTGATGCGAAGAAGCTACATGCAGAGGATCCGGGAGTGGAGACATCCACTCATGCTGATACTTCCAAAGATGGGCGGAAACACTTAAGGGAAGCTGACAAATTGATGCTGGATGCGCGGGAGAATGTGGGACAGCCATCTTCTCAGCACAGACAAAGGAGGTCGCTCAAGCAGTACACTGGTTACATGGCCCTGGTTGAGGAGTGTGTAGATTCTGAGCCTTCTTCATTCGAGGAGGCAGTGCAGCAACGAGTCAGGTTTGATGCAATGGTGGAGGAGTACGACTCCATCGTGCGGAACTGTATTTGGGATGTTGTCCTAAGACCTCAGGACAAGTCAGTGGTGAGTTCCAGATGGATTTACAAAGTAAAGCAGGCAGTTGATAGCAGTGTTGAGAAACACAAGGCAAGGTTTGTTGCCCGTGGTTTCTCATAGGTCAAGGGGATCAACTACGATGAGACCTTTGCTCTTGTAGCAAGGTACTCACCTATCATATCAATGTTGGCACTATCAGCTCAGATGGGGTGGAAGATCCACCAAATGGACGTGAAGACAGCATTCCTCAATGGGAAGATTGAGGAGGAGGTGTACATTGAGCAGCGAGAAGGTTTTGAGACCTTCGACTGTGAGTCGCATATGTGCAGACTCAAGAGAGCTCTGTATGGGCTGAAGCAAGCACCCCGTGCTTGGTACACCAAGATCGACAATTGTTTCACCGAGTTGGGCTTCACCAAGAGTGAAGCAAATGCGAACCTTTACCACATCATGGTAGAAGGTAAGCCATTGATCATTGTTCTTTATGTCAATGATCTGATTTTGACAGGTGATGATCAGTTGATATAGTCTTGCAAGGAGGACCTTGCAAAAAAGTTCGAAATGAGAGACATGGGTCTTATTCACTACTTTCTAGGCATGGAAGTATGGCAGAGAGATGGAGAAGTTTTTGTGTCTCAAGGCAAGTATGCCAATGAGATCCTCAAGCGATTCCATATGGAGAAGTGCAAACCCATGCAGACTCCTCTAGCTGGGAACTGGAGGAAGGAGGATGCTACTTCAGGTGAGGTAGTAGCTACTACTGTTTATCGACAGCGGGTGGGTTCACTTATGTATCTGATGAACACACGACCTGAATTGTGCTTTGCAATGAACCAGCTGAGTCAAGCTATGGTTCAGCCTACCAAGTTGTTTTGGAAGAAAGTGAAGCATGTGCTGAGATACCTCCAAGGCACATCTCAGTTTGGATTATGGTACAGACGGACAGAGGGCGTGAAGCTTCAGGACTTCACAGACGCGGATTGGGTAGGGAATCCATCAGACCAAAAGAGCACTTCTGGAGGAATCTTCAACCTTGGTTCAGCAGCAGTTTCCTGGTATAGCAGGAAACAGAGATCAGTTGCACTTAGCTCGGCAGAGGTTGAATATATGGCTGCTAGTCAGGTTGCATGTGAGGCCATTTGGATGCGGAAGATTTTAGTGGGATTGTTTGGTCAAAGCATGGATCCTACAGTGATCTACTACGATAATCAGAGTTGTATCAAACTCTGAGAATCTAGTTTTTTATGACAGGTCCAAGCACATAGATATCCGGTATCACCATCTTCGAGACTGTGTGGTCAAGAGGATCATGTTGTTGCTGTATATTTCGATCAAGGAATAGGATGCAGATATTTTGACGAAGGCATTGTCAAAATGCAAATTCTAGTTCCATAGAGATAGGATTGGGGTTACTGATAATCCCTTTCTTGTTGAGAGGAAGTGTTGAAAATAGCAACAAGAAATGCTATAAATAGAAGTGCTAAACATAGCACTGCTATAAATAGCATTTCGGGATACCTTCCTATTTTAGTCAGTCCTTAAACTAAAATAGAGAAGTAAAATTCGAATTTGATCTTAGCAGCTATTTGTAAAAAAATTAATTAATTCACCGTGAGTTAATTAGTTGTGGAAAATCAAACATGAAGTCTATGTGAGGACATGCAATAGTTTCTCCATTGATTGAGGAATTTATCCATCAGTTAAAGAGATAAGGATGAGTTGTAATATTGAGTTGTAATTAGTTGGCTCAGTTAACTGAGTCAGTTAGATTAGTTCAAATAGTTTGTTGAATTAATTGTGAGTTTAGTTAGTTAATGCATGCATGCATGTAACTGTTGCACTTCAGATAAGTGAATATTATCTCATAAATAACTCATGCATGTTAGTTCAGTCAGAGATCCAGTTGAGATCAGGTGATGGGATAGTGTACTATCAGTTGGAAGAATATTCCTTGGAGGATATCTCTTGCATGCAGAAGGAATTCATTCCTTGAGGATTGCGCAGTTACTTCTTCAATTTAGTGAGTGTGAATAAGGCCAATTCACACAGGTAGCATCACTGAACCCCAAGAAAAACTGCGCAAGGAAATAGGAGGCTTGGAGGGCTGGAGGAAGACATATGTTGTGTCTATTCAGTGTGTGAGTTGTATTGTTCTATTGCAGAAAGAGAAGAATAGCTTGAGAGCTGATTCTTTTTGTAATCTGAACATATTTCCACTTGTATGATATTACAAAGATTGGGGTTTTAGGCTGAGGCTTTCCCCAGGATTATTCTTCTGTGTTCATGTGCGATTGCTTTTTCTTTCTCAGTTATATGTGTTCTATTGATCTTGCTCATATTCAATTAAGCTTCTGCAAAGTTTGTTGTAGAAGTAGATCTTATATTTTGCTTTAGTATATTGCATAATTTGTTGATCTACAGTGGGAAATTCTACAAACTATACACACTTCACCAATGACCTTAGAATGACCAGTGTATATAAACACTGAAATGATGGAAGTTAGGAGGTAAAGAAAACTAAAATATTGGATCTGATTTAAGTTATTCTGCTGCGGATAATTCAGATCAGCAAAACAGTACTCAATAAGTGAAAGAATAAGCCCTATAAAAGCAGAAGAATAAGCCCTTACCAATCTTAGGATGAAATATCTTGATATTACCTCGGTATGTGGCTTAAAATAAAGAAAAGGCTTGTTGTTCTAAACCTTCATACTTGCAAATCTACAATAAAACGTAGAAACCTGCAAGCTGCAGCCCACTTTGAGGCAACACGTAAGCCTTATAATGACCAAGAAATATGTGGCTATGGGTTGGACGTGTTAGGATATTGAAATATGAGTCAAATGAACCTTCAATCAGTTAGAGATACTGAGTAACAGGAGAAATATCCAAATCTGGAACTTTAGGTATAGCCCAACAAAGTGACTCAAAACATATCTCACACCAACATAAAGAAAGTGAGAACACAAACCCTAGACATCCCTCTCCAAGTGATGAAGTTACCCTTCAAATGAATTGATCTTGATAGTTTTTGTGGTAGTCTTGAGTTATTCACAATTTACCTTGAAAAATATTTGAAATCAACCAAGAAAGAGAAACTCCAAGATGAACAGTGAACATCAAAGCTTTCATGAAAATAATTAGAGAAACAGTAGCAAGGGTTCTAGAACTTGGCACGGAACACGATGATGTGGGCAAAGGATGCATACGAAGTATGCTAAGGAAGCATTTCCAAGAAGTGACAGCAGAGTTGATGGCATGTTAGGACTCGTACATTCAAATATTTGCGGCCCGATGTCCACTAGAGCTCTCAGCGGTGCCAAATATTTCGTCATCGTTATTGATGAAAATTCCAGGAAAACCTGGATCTACTTCTTGAAGACCAAAGATGAAGTCTTTGATCATTTCAGAAAGTTTAAAGCTCTCGTGGAGAATGCGACAGGGAAGAAGATTAAGGTGCTTTGCTCAGATAATGGTGGAGAATATATTGATAAAGACTTCATAGATGTTTGTGCGAAGGAAGGCATCAAGAGAGAATGGACAACTCCATATAATCCACAACATAATGGTGTAGAGGAGCAGAAAAACAGAACCATTGTTGGAGTTGCAAAGGCTATGTTATATGACCAAGATTTACCCAGATTTCTATGGGTAGACATGTAACACGACAATATATATTCAGAACAAGACTCCTCATAAAGCATTGGGGAAGAAAACGCGAGAAGGAGTCTTCACAGGAAAGAAGCCAAAAGTTAGTCACTTCAAAATTTTTGACAGCATTGCTTATTGCCACGTCCTAGATGATAAACAGACCAAACTAATCAAACTACAGAGAAGGGGTTATTCGTTAAGTATAGCGAAACCTCAAAGGCATATAGGATCTACACTCCTAGCAATAGGAAGATTGTAGTGAGGCGAGACGTGAAGTTCATGGAGGACCGAGCTTTCAAGAGATCTCGTGAGATGCCTACAGGTGATCAGAATCAGTCAGCAGAAGCTCCTTTGGTCAAGCCACACGGGCAACTAGTGGGACAGGCAAGAGGAAAGTCACACGGATCGAGTACTGTGACCAGTATCAATACTCCCTCAGGTGCAAGAAATATGGGGAGTTCTCAGCAGATGGAGCAGTAGAGATAGGATGAGGAGGAGCTAGATGAACCTCCCACGACTAGTGATTGAGTCAGTAGAGAGGTTCGTTAGACATTGAGAGATGCGGATGATTTTATTGGAACTCCTAGGACGAGCAAAAGGCAAAGCAGACAACCTAATAGGTACAAAGCATTGGTGGCTTAGGTTGCAGAAACTTCCAGCTTTCAGTAAGCCGTATAGCTTCAAGTATGGGTATATGCCATGGTAGAAGAGTATAGTTCTATCATGAGTCATGACGAATGATGTTTGGGAGGTAAATCTAAGGCCGAAAGACAGATCAGTTGTAGGTTCTCGATAGATCTACAAGATTAAATATGTTGTAGACGGCAGTGTGGAAAGATACAAGGCTAGGTTTGTAGCAAAGGGGTATGCACAAAAAGAAGGGATAGATTATGAGGAGACCTTCGCCCCAGTTTCCAAATACACTTCTATCTAGTTATATCCCTACTAGCTCAGATGGGATGGCAGATTCACTAGATGGACGTCAAGAGAGCCTTCTTGAACGAGGTGATAGCGAAAGAAGTGTACATAGAACAGCCAGAGGACTTCGAGGCTCATGAGAAGCACACTCATGTGTGCATACTAAAGAAAGCTCTATATGGACTCAAGCAAGCTCCCAGGGCATGGTATGGTAGGATTGACAGCTACTTGCAGTAGATGGAATTTGTCAAGAGTGATGCAGATCCCAACCTTTACTATTTGATGGTAGAGGATGAGCCACTCATCCTAGTATTGTATGTGGATAAGCCACTCATCCTAGATTTGTGTGTATGAAGTAAAATTCTAAGGTTGCCAAAAGACACAACCATACATATGAATCGTGGTATAATAAATTTTAGGTTAAACATATAAGACTTATGTTAATTGAGAAATTACAATAATATATTAACGAAAAAAAATAATAATAATAAGACTTAAAATATAATAGAAATAAATAAAAGTAAACCTAAAAATAATGAATATATATCATATTTTATATTTGAGTAAAAAGGAAAAACGGGAAGAGGTAGGGTCCACAAGGAAGAAGGCTAACCCCTACATGCCAAATTCAAACCCATGAAATATATAAGACACGTGCACAACTAGAAAAAATCTTGTTGATCATGCTTTGAGGGCAAAGCATTCATTGAGAGGGCAGCAATGTAACAAACATAATAATAATAAACAATATATGAAAAGATGTAAAAGTGTTTCACATCCACAAGACACAACTCTTCATATGTAAGGGAACCCTGCGTAGTATTTATAACGAAACTCTCACTTGTAACATCAATCATTCAATAATTCTTCTATCAATATATATTTTATGATTTATCAATACATTTTATCTACAATATATCTTCATATACAAACAAGGATTGCCTATTTGTTAGATTCTCTTCCATGTAACTATGTAGTTCCACAATGGGAAAGGACGTTAGTTTTAAGGTAATTTCGCTCATGAACAACAAGAATTAAAATTTTAATTATAATGCTCAATAAATATAGCAAGAGAAATAAATAGAGCAAAAAACCACACCAACAATGCATAAGAAATTAAACAAGGGTTCACAAAGAAATGAACAACAACAATTACAATAGAGGAAAGCCTAGCCTTTTATTAAAAAAAAAAACGGCTAGTAATACTCTCACCAATAAAATATTGCTAGCCTTCCACAAGTCGAGACAATAATTTTTCAAGTTCTTGAAATTGTTACAAAATAATTTAGTAATTTCCCCAAGGGGGTCGAATGAGCTTAATTTCCCTAAGGAGGCCTACGAAATCCCTTTGAAAATGGTTTATGGTAGTCACAAGGAAAAATAGTAACCCTTTCTCCCTAACGTCTAGGTTGCTTGGTCCATCTTCAAATCAATTTGTCCACAACAGGGCGGCTTGAATTGCTAAGGAGGCTCGATTTGGTTCCCTGAAGAATAAATTGGTTACAATGTCTAGTTGTTTGGTCAATCTCTCAACTTCTTGGTCCATGGTTGGTAAAGCAGCTAGGTGACATCATCTCTAACAGTTATCTTTAATCCAAAAGATTTGTTTGACTTGATTCCTAGTTGACTTATCCTTTGATAATTATACTTGTGCCCTCAACACTAGATCTCTAACATCGTTCTCTCTGGAAAATTTGAAACTTGGGTTTTGTTGTGCTAGCCCTGATCTACATTAGGTTGGTCTCTACTTTTGCAAATCATCACCCTGTGCACCAAGTTATATTGTCAATGTGTTTGTTCTACAACACCCTTGATGATCACTAGATTCTGACACCTTGGTATTCTTCGTCTCTTCATGCTAGCTACTCTTGATGTAATGTATGCAAGATTCTGCCTAAAAATCCCCTAGAAACTTTCCCTATAACTACTAACCAATTTTGACCAAGCCATAACTTTTCACCAGATGCTCTGATCGAAAAATTTCCACGTGGCATGCAATTCTCTAGTCATGCTCTACAATTTGACTCTAGGTTGATTTTTTGACAACCTAGAACATTTTGAATTGGAACTGTGAACTACCTTGGGAAACATGAAAGTGTTCATATGAGATTGGTATGTTGTTAGCGATGTCATGAGTGATATTGCACAAAGGCCAAGGTCATGTATAGACTCGATAAGACTCTAACCATGTGGAATGACATAGGTGCACCTTTACGTGGGTGGACTAGCTCATACACCGGTGATCACCCCTAAAAAAAGAAGGCTCCCATAAAACGATGAGTCCTCAAGAGAATTAGACCAAAAGCCATCCAATTCGATTAGTGGCGAGAGCGCTATTAGAAAATCATAAATGCAAAAGAGATTTTATTATCTTGATAATTAAATGCGATATTTAGTTATCATCTTTCAGGTCCATCTTTAACATCTTTATATCTTCTTATCATCAAGCAACAATCAAAACATAAATATGAAGATCAAGGACACAGGGTGTACGCTCTCAGCCAAGGCAAAACCTCACTTCTAGGGGAAAACCCAAAATTCTCTTCTCTTCTTCAATAACCAATATCAAATGAGACAACCAAGACTCTTTGACCAAGAAAAAGACCTCCTTCAATCCACCAAGTCAACCTCCCATGAAGACAAGTCAACCTTCCAAAACCAAGTCAAGGAAAACATCTTAAATCAAGTCAACTAAGGTCTTGGCAACTGCAATTTTCGGTCTATTATCTCAATCTTGCACCTTCAGCTCTGCAATACTTTAGTCCTCAATTCACTCGCACGTGTGGCAGAAAGACAGACATTTCGGCCTCCTTTTGATTAGAAAAGTGTCTCCTCTTCTTCGCTAAGATTTTCCTTCTTCTTTCAGGCTCTTCGCACTTTCTTCTTTACGTAGAAGTTGCAGATCGAATCTTGCTTGGTTGGGTTTTATACTAGGTCAAATGCATTACTATGTATAGTGGTTTGAAGCTCCTCTATGAGGCCAACATGAACAGATTGCAGGCTGACTTGGTGGAGGCATAATAGACAATTTTTACATAGAAATAAATTTCTTCTTTGATACAACCTACCCAAAAAGGGTCTAATACAAGATGACTATGACAATGACTCATGACACAAACCCTAGAAGTGCACAATGGGTGCTTTGACCTAGAAATAAAATAAAGAAATCATGAAACCCATGCTTATAAAATAATTTTCTTTTATAATAATTTCTCTTTTATTTCTTTTGACAAATACATTACATCATGACTCAAATACAATTATGAAACCGATACTAGTTACATTTCTCAACAAGCGCTTCGGTGAAGCTTCTAAGGGGCAAAGCACGGTCCGACCAAACAACTGAAATACAGACTCAAATTGACAAGACAGGGGTCTAAGACCTAATACAAAGCCTCACATGGTTTTGTACATGGCTTTTGACTTGTGACCTTGGGCTTACAATGGTGGTGAATGTTGCACTAGGAGAATCTATGTACCCATGGCAATAAGAGAGGTAACAAGACATTGCCTTCAAGAGCGCAAACACATTATGAACTATGAGACAACCATGAAGAATGATGGCCATGGCCAAAGAGGTGTGCTTACATAAGAATATGGTCCATGTGGGGAACAAATATGTGCATTGGGATAAAGGTAAAATGGCAAAAGTACAAGAAGAGATCACCTTTACAGGGACTAAATAAAAATTGTTCCCATAAATCATGTGCCCCAATAGGTCTTGTTACATATCTGATGAGTAAAGCCACTAGAGTTCTAACAAGCTTGTTGGACGGGTACGCATTGTTAGGTCCCTATACTACTAGAGTAGCCCCTTATTGTTATTAGCGCAACCCCCTTATTGTATTGTTGTGCCCATGTAGTCCCCATATAGTTATTATTGTGCCCCATAGAAGCCCACTATTGTTATTGTTGTGCTCTTACAAAATTATTGTTATGTCAGCTCTGATTATATTGTGACTCCTTAGACTCCTATATATAGAACGTGACCCCTTAGACTCCTATATATAGAACGGAGGTCTTGACATTTGTATCATCCAAGAATTGTTCATTTGTGTAATGTAAAGGAGGTTGCCCCCTCGAAGAGCCTTATTTTGAAGTCATTGATCTATCTCTTCTTCTATTTTGTGAGTTGGTTGCATAACATTTGGTATCAGAGCTTTGGATTTTAGGGTTTCGCTGCTTCAAATAGCTCAATGTGGCATTTTCACTATAACTTTTTTCTATGAAGCTTCAGAAGCTAAAATTAAAACCCATTTGAGCTTAAATCTCGAAGAACCTCGTGTCCGAATTTCAGATCTTGTCTCGCTATATTTTCGGAGATATGAACTGAAGAAGTTAGGGTTTTTGCAAGATCCCAAATTCCACTCAAACAAGTGACCTTGGGAAAATCTTCATAACTTTCTCTCTGAGCATTAGATTCAAATTTCGTAAGAAGTGAAAACAAGAGGATGCACTGTAGTTCGTTGGGCATTGTTTTCAGGGCCAAAAGTCGAAACAGTGACATGTGGCACTTCATACAAGTTTGCTCTAATGAACCAGTCTATAATCACATCAATGTGGGAAATTGGGCATAACTCTTTCTTGGAGAATCCAATCTCAATCAAACTTATGCGGTTGGAAAGAGGACTCAGAGGGCTACCACATAATGAAATTTTAGAATTTGGAAATCTGAAATTACAAAGTTACAATCATTTCAAGATCGAGCTCCTAAAATTAAAAAAAAGAATGACTCGAATCAAGAAAATAGAAACACCTAGTAAGCAAAATTGGAGGGATGATTTGAAGAATGTGATTGAAGCTAAGATAAATGGTTTTTATCTATGGAATGGAAGCTAATATTGATGGTACAGAAGCATAATTGAAAGGCGACATGGAAGATTTGAAGAAAGACATGAAAGGTTTGAAGGAAGGTTGGACAAAGTTATTACAAGAGAAGCTTCCTAATGGCGAAAAGGTAGTAGAGGAAACTCATGATGAGAACAAAAGAAATGTTAATCATGATTTCATAGAATCTAATGTTGGATTGAAGATGCACCATATTTCAAATATCGATATGAGGAAGTTTGACGGCAAGCATCCTGTAACATGGATACTACAGATGGAGCAATATTTTGATCTACATGATGTGCAACCATTACAAAAGGTACATATTGCATCTTTATATTTAGAACCAAATCAATTTGTATGGTATAGAGGGCTTTGCTCTCGTAAAACACTTGTTACCTAGTCAATTTTCACGGAAAAAATGATAGCACATTATGAGGATATAGAGAGCAACACCATCTTTAGCCAATTCATAAATCTCAAATAAAAGGGTTCAATGACAGAGCACATTGAGGACTTCCAAAAATTGAATATAAGGGTAAATGATATTCCAAAGAAGCATAAGATTGAAGTCTTCACAGGGTTCACCTTTGGGAACATGAGGTTCGCCTTTGGGAACATGATTCATTAGAGAAGGCATCCAAGGTGTCCAGAAAAGTGGAAAGCAAAATTATGGCAAAAAAAAGTCTACCACTCACAACTCTAAAGACGGAAGTGTCGCTGCTCCTAGCCTTCCACAACCTACAAGGTTGACACCACAACAGTTGGAGGAAAAAAGAGCAAAAGGCTTTGTTACAGTTGTGATAGCAAATACACTAAAGGTCATAAGTGTGTTGTGAGGAAATTATTTTACATAGATTGTGAAGAGGAGGAAGAAAAGGAACAAGAAACGTCAAAAGAAGAGGATATACACCAAGAACCAACCCCAAAGAAAGAAGAAATGAAGCTGACCATATCTTTCAATGCATTGACAGGAATTACCACTCCTCAAACTCTCAAGATAGAAGGGCATATCAAGAAGAAAAAGGTAATAGTGTTGATTGATTCGAGTAGTACTGATAATTTTATTCATTGTAAGATAGCCAAGGAATTGAATTGCTTCATATATCTAACACTAGAGTGTCAAGTGATAGTTGCAAATGGAGGAATCATAAATTGCTCTAGAAAGTGCCATAATATCAAGCTATCCATGGGAGAATATGTATTGAATAGTCCAATTCTTTCCATTCCAATGGGTGGTGTTGATGTTGTACTAGTGCTTAGGCACTCTCATATTTTATGTCTAGCAGTGGGGAAGCCTTGACGAATTAACTTGAATATTATGAGGCCTCCCCTCAGCCTATGACAGCTGAAAAAGGGCAATTTCCAGCAAGCTGGAAATTGTTTTTTCAGAAATTGGGTTAAAACCCTTTTTGGCAAATTACCCAAGAATTCCATGTCTAAATTAAATCTTTGAAGTACAAATGAAATAAATTCACTCTAAATGATAAAATAGGAAAAATTAAGCATAGTAGAGTTACTAGAGAGATTTCTTAAGTAAGGTTTATTTGTAGAGTGTTGAAAATCTCTGACTTTATTGCACATTTCTGCAGGTATAGCAAGCAAAATATACTCAAATCTATAAAATATCAGCTAAATACAAGTGTAAAATATAAAGTATAAAACATGTATCTACTCTTGCATTTAGATCTATCAACAAAATTAAATTTCTCACAGAATTTTTAAACTTGTTAATAAGATAAAGCAACTAAAATCAGCCAGTAAGACAATCCTAAACTAATGCAGAAAAATAAAAAATAAAAAAAAGATTTTGGATTTTTAGTGGAAAAAGAGGTTGTTAAGTTAATACATGTGCCTAACTTACCTCACCCTTGTGGGAGTGTGAAATTGACACCATCATAAGTCAATCTTGCTAATAAATCAAGGGAGTGGGTTTGGTCTACAAGAAATTGCCCCCACTATTTACTTAATACCCTCAAAAATGTTCAAAACAAGCTAGAATCAGCCCCTTCAATGTGACATCTCTGGTCTTTAGTCGAGTGTGAGATCAATGCAAAACCCTGCACAATTTGAAGCTCCCTCTTGAAATAGTTAGATTGATCCACTTGCAAAACAAAATGGCTAATTCGGGTTGTCCCCTAATTCGCCCCTTCCATGTGACTATGTAGACCCCAATGGCATTATCTTTTAACCTCTGTGTAGTTCTACTTATTATCAAGTTTATTAGATTAAACCTCAATAGCAATTGAATCAAAGGAAAAAATGTAAATCAAAACCACTCCACATAATATATATGTATATATATAAAATTATAGACAAAGATTTGCAAAAGTGAGCTCTTTATTAAACATGGCACTAATCTCATATGACAATTGTTGAGCATATTGTCATTGATGTCAAAGCGGGCGCAGGGGCAGAATGTTGAGCAGTTGTAGGATGTCAAGCAGATGTGCAGCATGATGTCAAAGCGGGCGCAGGTGCAGAATGTTGAGCAGCTGTAGGATGTCGAGCAGATGTGCAGCATGTCATTGATGCCATTGCAGGAACATGTATGCAAGGGATGATGCAGTGAGAGAATGCAGTGAAAAAACCCTAACCCTAGGGTTTGCATTCTTTGACGATGGACTTATGCCACTTTTGTTGGCACTTTTCAAGTCGCAGATTAGTGTGTTTGTCCTTGTGTCCCTCGCCATCAGATTCTCCTTGTCATGTTGATTCCCACAGTATGTGGAGCGTCTCATGGGCCTTCACGGTTTGTGGAATATGCACCATTAAAATTGAAGATCCAGTTAATGGGCTAAAACCCCAAGGGTTAATCAATATGGCAACCATGCATGATAATGTGGCAATAAGCCAAAGCATGATGACATGGAAACCTAATGGTGTTTTTGAAGTGGCAGCTTTTATAATTAAAGGACCAAAGATAGAAAATTTATTAATGGTCCAAAAAGTTGAAAAAAAATAAATAAATTAATAGAATAAATATAAAGAAAAATTATAAAATATTTATGGAGGTCAAGTTATTTGGACTATTATCATACTCAAAGATTAAAAGTAAAGGAATATAATTTCCGAAGTATTGGTCTTCCATAGATTTCTCCAAAATTCAAATATTAAATTTTGCTCTCTTCAAAAGAAAATGTCGAAATTACATGCTCATAAAACTATAAAACTATCAAATATCTCTCCAAATTGCAAGCGAAGGAATGAAATAATTTCTCTGCGGCCAAGCATAGTTCCTATTGATTTTCGCAACTGTGGAGAAACATTTTATCTGCGCCTATTTGAAATCGGGTCAAGAATGCTTCGCTCCTTCTTCCATCAAAGGAATAGAAAAAGCTATGAGAACCTGCCGCCATAGCATTTTGACTTATGTTTTCTTTTGTGAGGGGATTTGTTTTATTTTTGGCGCCAGGGTTTTTCTTTTTATCTTTTGCAGGTAGCATTGAAGGAGCCAACGCCTGATCTGTTAAATACAACTCTACGACCTTGTACCCAGAAACATTACACAACCCCTTTTGGACCGATATGTTCGCTTAATCTCTGAGCATCGCACAGTATAGGGCAAATCTCTGTCTCAGCCCTCTAGACCAGCAAAAGTTTACAGGGCATAAGCATCGCATCTGACCTCTTCATTACTGAAGTCAATGGTTTATATCTGTGGTCCATCAAATTTGTTAATCCAGCATTCATTCTCAGATTTCTTAGGGCAGAAAAACGAGAGGGTTGTTTTGGCAATTTGTTACACTTGAATTTTTTCTGAAACAATGGTCAACGAAGCATGAGATCTGAATTCTGAATGTGTGAAGCCACTCGCACACTTTGTTGTGTTATGATTCTCGGTTCTATGGCAAAAGTAATCTCGTCCTAGCCTTTTCAGTAGACTTGTCCAGCCTTAACCAGGACCTCACAGCCAGAGTACTAGTTGCATCGCCTGTATATGAATATGATATTAAACATCTAGCTGGGGCAGGAATCCAAGTCATCTTCTTCACCAAAATGATATTTGTTGATGAATCATAACCATGTTTGTGGCTCTATGAAAAGACCAGTCCTGTACAGCAAACGTGTAACCTATACAAGCAAAGAATTGAGCCTGTGATTTTTCCTTTTTCTCAAAGCCTGAAGCAGCAATTTCTTTGAAGACAGATTTAGATAACTTTCTCTTGAGCAGCTTGATGGAAATTCTTGTGAATTAGTCCTGTGATCCTTTTCAGCCTGTAATGTGTTTTTGAAACAGGATGAAGCATCATTGACTTGAAAAACTATCGAATGCTTGACCAAAATTTTAGCTTGTTACAAACTATGTACTGCAGGCCAAAGTATGGAAAGTCTCTTTTTACAAGAATTATTCCAAAGCTCTATGTCTCTTAATTCAGAGGCCAGCAAAGTTAGACAATGAGTCAAATAAAATATGAAGATAAGTGAACAGTGAAAGCCTGATTTTATTTCAGATCACACTCGCAAAACACTTGCATCAAATAAAATCTAAAGACTGTATTCAGTCCTTATATATCTCATGGACTCCTAATAAAGTCCATGGAATAAATTCTGATTTATGTTCTGCTGATCTAAAGATAAGTGTCAACATAGTAATGGTTTTGTAGTAGCAATTTGATTCTCTCCCATGCTTGCTTCGGCAACACGTTCGCATCAGATCCCAGATCCAAAATGACCTTATCCATTTCATAATCTCCTATCTACACGGTGAGTCTCATCTCACGCCCTGTTCGCGCCTTATGTTTACCAATTTTTCTAACTACGTTTTGTCCGCCAAGGACATTCTCTTTGCTGGCACATTTTTTTATTAACTCCTGCAGACCTTTCACATCTTTGCTATCAAGCAGCAGTTTCATGCAGGTCTCCAAAAACGTGGTAAGGACAAAGGGATCAACCTCTATAAGCGCGATGGTTTCTTGCACTTTGTTCTCACTTCCTGAGGTGGAGGCCTCAACAAAGCTCTTATTGGCTTCGATAAAAGTTTCCTTAACGCACTCCAGATCAAAACCAACTTCCTTTTCTGGGGCCTTGCGGACCCATCCATATTCTTCAAGTTGTTTACCCTTATCATCACTAGTCGTTATTCCACTTTTTAGCACTATATTCACACTTTGATCCTCCTCGCGGGGCTCAACTCTCATCATCTAAAGTCCTGCGTAGGTTGCTGAGGTTGTGCCTTCTTCTCCTCCATCTTAGCTATGAGCACTGGGCATTCTTTTATAGTGTGATCAACTTGGCTACAGTATTGACATGACAGGCGTGTCTGATTCTGACACTCCATCGCGTAGTGCCTAGGTGCTCCGCAGTTGTAACAGATGACCTGTCCCCGGCCACTATTAGGTCCTCCTCGGCCTCGTCCTCGTCCTCGTCCAGGATATCCTTTGTGCACTCCTCAAGCGCCCTGCTTTGGAGGCTGAGTTTTTGCTTGCATCTGGTATGTAGGTGTTCTTTCCATAATCAACTCATAGCTGCGACAGTGGCGCTCATCATGGCCGACAGATTTACAAAAGTCGCAGAACAACTGCTGAGGTGTTTGAACAAACTTTTGAAGCAAATGACAATTATCCGTTGCATGTTTCCCAGCAACCTGACAAATAGCGGGGCCCTCATGCTCGACCTTGCTCGGGCTTCTAGCTTCAAGGGGATTGGTCCCCTTCCTGTGATATAATTCGTGAATACAGGATAGTGGTCTTTATCGTGCCCTTGGCTCTTACACTTCAGAGACCAGACTTCCATACACACCTCTAGTTTAGCCTCCTTATCTTTCTTTAAGCTCTGCAATTCTAAGTAGAGGCTCTATAGCTGAGAGTGAATCTGTTGTACCCCCAAGATTGGATCCTGAATGGGCGTTGCATGCAATCTCATCGCGATTTCCAAGGCTTCGGCCTGAGTTCCTATCTTCTATTGTGACAAAGCAATCCTTAGGTGGGGCAAAAGCGAAGCTATAAACCATTTGCGATGCTAACCATCTGTGAGTTGCATGTTTGCTTCTCGAATTACACATTTCAGCCTTTGATCTAATTCCCAAGGTGTCTCATCAACCCTCATCGTGATTTCCTTAAGTCCAACTATTGACTGCAAGTCAGACTTAGGCTTACTAAACTCTTTCTTTAAAGCAGCATTAGTATTTGCTAGCAATGCCAGAGGATTATCATAACAGTACTTACTATACCAAATCAGCGCGCGATCCTACAGAGAAATAACCAATTGTGCCTTCTTTATATTGTCATCAGTAATCTGTTGCGCTGTCCACACAGCATTCGCAACAAACCAGAACTGCTCTGTATCTTTGCTCCCAATGCCTTTGAAGATCGGCAGCTTCATCGTATTCGCCATGGCAGATGGCGGTGGTGAAAGTGGAGGTTTGGGCGAAAGTGTATGCGGTGGAGGTGGAGGTGGAGGCAGAGTGGATGGATGACTTATTCGAGGGAATCCTTGAGTGATTAGTTGAACAGCGCTTTGCGGCAGAGTCCGTTCCGCCCCTTCTTTGTCACTTACAGGAGGTCCAATCAGAGGACTATACTCCGATCCTGCTCTTTCTCGATCTCTAAAGAATCGTCCACTTCGCATAGATTCGAACATCAAGGTAATGGCATCACTCGGTTTTCACGCAACAACATTTTAATCCAGGTATTCAAAGATCTTGATACTTACTCGTGGCCCCTTGAAAAACCTTTGCTCTGCATCGTTGTAGCTAACCAAGGTATCAACCGCGAACTCTGTAACAAATCCTACTATAATTCGATCGAGCCATTGATTAATAGCCCGCACGATCTTGTCTTCAGAGGCTTCTAATCGTCGTACCAATTCCAAAGTCCACACTATTGGACCGTCAAGCTTCCACCTCCCTTGATCGTCTGCCAACTTAGCTAGCCACTCGTGTAATTCGATCGGGAAGGTGCAGAATAAAATTTCGTGTATCTCCGTATACAAATATCTGTCCAACCACTGCTCCTTTCAAAGGCACGGATTCCAGTTTTCCTGCGCCGCAATTTTTCTATCCAACTACTTTTCAATTTCTTTCTTGATCAAATTCCAGTGATGCAACATCACACATCTCCTTCAAGCAGATCCCGGTCCCAGTAACGGAACCATTTGTTGGCTTAGGAGGTCCTGACCCACGTTCAGAGTTAGTTGCACCAACCAACAAATCCCTACACTACTCGCCCTTTCGACAACACCCTGCGCAGTGCAGGCTACAGTCTGACCCGAAGCAGTATGGGGGGATGCAAGAACCAAGTTACTACATCCAGAGACCAATGTGATGTCTTTTAGCACCTCAGATTTGCCTTCGCGCAGATCAATAAGCTCTTAAAGCTCGGTACTGCAACTCTACTGAAACAGCCTCCAAACCTTCGTGAAGGTCTACGATCGGCTTTTGCAGACCCTTATCAGTTGATTTATCCACTTACAATCATCAAAGAGCAATCCTAGATTAGTGTTCGCGCAAATCTACTTAAGTTATTTAGAAAACATAACAGTCTTCGCGAAAGTAGTTAACATGCATTGTGTACATCTATTAAGACTTATTCAGGTGAATCGTGCATCATTAGATCAAAATATTCCATAAACACATTATTCATCCACAGCATATATCGTAAACAGAAGTAGACAGAAATAATCAGATATACACAATATTTCTTTGGTAATCTTCTTTATTGATCTTCAATATAGTATTATAGACTCAAAAATACCCTGTAGGGGTCCGCGCACTCAGCTGCGGACTCTACCTAGGCCTCTACGCACTCAGTTGCAAAGCCTTTTTCTCCTATCTGACCCACTTCTCTGCGCTATCACTTCTAAGACTTCATTTGTTATCCATCGTTATGTCACACGTGCCTTAGACTCTCTAAGACACACCTATTTATAGCCTTTTACATACAATCCCATGGTCCGCAGACCATGGGTGGGTCTCAAAGCCGACTCAAACTTTACATAAACAAGGACTAAACCCCTGGCTCCTAACCATCTAAGTGCTCTGCATCCACAAATCGCGGAGACTTTACATTAGTTACAAAATATACATCGAGACTTGGGTTATCTTAACCCCAAAACTAACCCAGGGGACCCCATCCCAACAGAGCTTCTTATTGCATGACTTTCTTACAAATGCGAGAGACTTTCCTCAATAGAAAAGGTTGCTCCTTTTGATGAGGATGATTTGTTGTTTCCTTGGATGATCTTCTTCTAGGGTAAGGAGATGATCCTTTGAAGATGTTCCATGCCTTATTGCCTTCAATTTGCCTTCTTTTGTAGTTTAGATCAAGACTGCTTCTAGGACTTCAACCTTCTTCGAGATGATGTAGTCTTCGATTTTGAGGTCCTTTGAGCTTCATTGCTTTATAGACAACGTGATGAGTCTTGGTGGCCTTTTCATGATGATTGTGGAGACAAAAGATCTTGTTGTTGTAGATTGTCTCCTTGATTGCATAGACAAAAACCCTTGCTGATGTAGACTGTTGTTGTAGACTGATCCTCTAATTTTGACAACGCCCTTCAACTTGCTTTGATGCCCTTCCGAAGTTGATCCTTGAATGTCTCTTTTTGTTGCCCTTCCTTTGACATCAGCACCTTAGATCTGATCCCATGTTGAAGAATCTAGGACAATTAGAGTTAATGAGATTCTTCTTTCATGATAACTATTTGTGAGGTATGTTAACTTTTCTTCTTAGCACAATCTTCATTTGTTATTATTAGAGTGTGTCTTCTTATTTCATCAAATAGCTACCAAAAACAAAGAGACGAGAACACACAATGTTGGCTTTATGCCAGGGCCAAAACCTCTCCCTTTTGGAGAGGAAAACCCGCACAAAATTCTTCTTATCGAGATTCCAATTGACGAATACAAAGACCATGACCTTTGACCTATTATGCCACTCCAAGACCAAGACATCAATCCTATTCTTTGTCACTGCTGAGATCATCATTAGGCTACACCACTGAGGCCGTTACTATTGCTTCATTGAGATCTTCATTCTTGCTGCACCATGACTGCTCCTTCATCGAGATCTTCAACATCACAACAAGATCTTCATATACATGAATGAGCGCTACACTAAAATCACTATTGCATCGTTGCTACACTACTGATATCTTCATTGGAACACCACCGAGATCAAGATTGCATCTATGATGGGATCATCACTGTGTATGCCGAGACAAGATCATTCTTCTAACATGTATGCCAAGACTATGACTGTGTCTTCTTCTGCACTGTGATCTTTACCGAGACTGTAACCATGTTCTTCTTGCATCGAGGTCTACTGCAACTATGTCGAGATTGTATTATTGTGACCTTATAACTAGGCCGACACTTCAGAGATGTATGTGAAGATATCATTGTAGTTTTCACCGAGATTTCAGAGGTATGCCGAAATTCTGTCCTCATCCGCAGTTACAGAGACTTGTCCGAAGTTCTATGTTTTCCTGTGGTGACCCTAGCCGCATATATATAGTGGTTAGTCTCCAATACTTAGTCGATGTGTTAGTGAACCGTTGTGTCTCCTTTTAGAGAAGACATGGCTATGTTTTATCTTGCTTGAAGACCGACTTCATTAAGGGTGATTGTGCTTGTCTTTGGAGGGCTTCTAGACTTTTCTATAGACTTGTATACATTACACATAGGCTCAAAAAGAGCGTGACATTGAATTTTTAAAATAAATCCTAAGGCTTTCAATGGGAGACACTAAATAAATAAACCTCTTGCTCATGAAACCCATGTAGCAAGGCATAATAATAAATTCATTTTCTTGTTTACAAAAATCATAATTACAATGTCATGAAGACCGAACCTAGTTACACTTTCTTCAACAACATGGATTTCTCAACCTTACAAGAATATCTATGCTTTTTACTCTTGTAAGATCCCATCTGTCGATTTAATCAAGGATTTACAAGTCTACCTTGTAGTGCATCCTAATGTATTCCTAAGTATAGACATTATGGTGTTGGATGTGCCTTTGGCTTGGGCAATGTTGTCACAAACATGGATTGCAGATGTAGGTGGCACTATTCAAATCGATCTATCTTACATCACGCTACATACTCCTGAGCATGAGTCTGTTAGGTTATACAAGGAATCATACAGAATGAATCATGTAGAATATCCTAGAAACCCTAACAATCAACTTAAAATCATAGAGGAAAGATGGGGTCTTACATGGATGATTTGTTAGTTTTTGTAGCATCAAATGTCATCTGTCAGGCCAGGTAGTAACTCCACAAACTCCAATTCAGGTTATTCCTTTAGGTTGGTCTTTATTATATACATGAGGGAGACTGTTCACTTCATCTCCCGATGACTGTTCATATCTCTTATTATTTATTTACATTGATTATATTTATTCACCCAATCCTGATGATTAGGTGTCAACATTCCCCCCTTAATCTGAAGAGATGTTGGTGAGTCCAAGCATAATTCTGAATCGTTCAAGCTTTTCTCTTCCAAGTGCTTTGGTGAAGCTGTCGGCAATTTGCTCATTAGTGGAACAATGACAGAGATGGATTGTTTTGGCCTCAACATGATGTTGAATCAGATGATATTTGGTATTGATGTGCCTCATTCGATCATGGAACTTTGGGTTCTTGGCAAACTTTATTGCAGAGGTATTTTCAATCATGAGTGGAGTTGATTGTACTTGTTTTACCTGCAAATCTTCAAAAAATTTCCTGAGCCACACAATTTCTTTTGTTGCTTCAGTTGCTGCCACGTATTCTGCCTCTGTTGTGGAATCTGCTGGAACTAATTGTTTGCATGATCTCCAGGAGACAGCTCCTGATCCAAGACTCATAGCATATCCTGAAGTAGATACCCCAGTTTCTTTGTCTACATCGAAGTTTGAATCAGAGTATCCAATCAAACTGAAGTCGTCCACCTATGTATACTTGATTCCAAAGTCTTGAGTTCCATTCAAGTACCTTAGAACTCTTTTTGCAGCAGACCAATGTCCCTCACAAGGCTTTTGCATAAACCTGGAGAGGATTCCAACAGCAAACGAAATGTCTGGTCTAGTAGCAGTTAGGTAGTTGAGACTTCCTACAAGTTGTCTATACTTTGTTGTATCGTCAAATTCTTTTCCTTAAATAGATGTGAGCTTTAAGTTTTGTTAAATTGGAGTAGTAAGAGGATTGCATTCTGTCATGCCAAAACTGTTCAACAGATCTCCAGTGTATTTCTTTTGAAAAATAAATATGGACTTCGGATTCAGGTTACTTCAATACCAAGATAGTAATGAACATAGCCCAAATTAGTCATTTCAAAACTTTTCCCCAATTCCTTCTTTATGGATGCAATGTAGCTTTCATTGTTCCCTGTCATCAAAAGATCATCTACATATACTACAAGATATACAACTGTTTTGCCAACTTTCTTGACAAATAAAGTTGCATCATCAAGATCATAACGTTTGAAATTGAGTTTCAGAAGATGCTCAGTTAGTTTTTCATACCAAGCTCGCAGTGCTTGTTTGAGGCTATACAAGGACTTCACAAGTTTGCATACTTTATGTTCATGTCCTTTCACAGCAAATCCTTCAGGCTGGGACATAAAAACATTTTCTTTTAGATCTCCATCCAAGAAAGTAGTTTTTACATCCATTTGATGGACTTTCCAACCGTTCCGGGCTGCTAGGGCAAAGAGTGTCTGGATGGTAGCCCATTTTGTTGTGGGGTCAAAAGTCTCCTCATAATCGACCCCTTCTTTTTGTGCAAAACCTTTTGCCGCAAGCCTAGCTTTGTGCCTGTCAAGTGAGCCATCAGCTTTATACTTGTTCTTGTAGACCCACTTGCAGCCAATTGGTTTGGTTCCTAATGGAGGATCAACGAGCTTCCAAGTGCCATTCTTTATAAGGGCATCATACTCCTTTCGCATTACTTCTTTCCATTCATCATGAGAAGCAACTTCTTTGAAGGAAGTTTGTTCAAAATCTGTAGACAAGTTCAATTCACAATCATAAGAAACATCCATATCAACAGGTGAATTAGAGTCATCTACATCACCTCCATTTTGCCAGTTTGAATTTCTAGTTCCTGGCTTTCCAACCTCATTAGGATGAACACTTTCAAGTGTCTTTGTCAGCCACTTTGGAGGACCTTTCTCACATGGTCCAGGTTGCTGCATTAATTGAGTTGTGACTGAATCAAGATTGAGTCTCCCAATTCTATCAATCACATCACTTAAAGCATCATCTGTTGTTGGAGTTTCATGCGAGGAAGAGAGATCTTCAGAAGAAGATTCCACATGTTGATCTAGTATAGGAATCCCCCCTTCAAAACGTGGAATCTAATTATCAAATTTTTGAAATGATTTTGCATTTGCGAATCTATCTAAGCGATCAGGTTGTCGCTCAACAACATTGTTAGTTTTGGATGATTCAAGAAAAATTACATTTCTAGATACAACAAACTTTTTATTGACTTCATCATAGAGACGATATGCTTTGGAGGTGTTTGAATACCCTAGGAAGCAACACTTACGACTTCTTGCACCAAGTTTGTTTCTATGTACATTGGTATCAAGGCATAATAGGTGGAACCAAAGACCCTGAGATGCTTTACCGAAGGAACATGCCCATACCACATTTCATATGGAGTCTTGTTTCTAATAGCATTAGATGGACATCTATTATTTATATATGCAACACATAGAACAACATCAGCCCAAAACATTATCTTTACAGTTTTGAAGAAGAGCACGGATCGTACCATATTTAAGATTGTCCTATTCATTCTTTCAGCTACACCATTCTGTTGGGGATTATAAGGTACAATTGTTTGATGTTTGATCCCATGTTG
>APFE031213692.1:127535-156571 GCA_000404065.3 Pinus taeda
AATGACTCAAGATAATTGGAGTAAGTAGGATAAAGTGCCTTGAGAAAAGCGATAAGAGGAATATCCAAATCAATTTTAGTGGCTTGGATATCATGCATTATAGACTTTATTTTAGATGCAAGAGCAAGAGGATCATTATTTTGCAATTCAAGAGTAAAGAGTTTAATCATGAGTTGAACAACTTCAAGCGCAGAATGTGAGTCATAGAGTTCTTTCAGCTTTTGTAAGGCTTCGAAAGCAGTTGAAAATGGCATAATATGGCGGCTCACCTGGTCACTTACAGATGTTGCAATTAATGCATAGGTTTTGTTGTTCTCGTTTTCCCAGATGGTGAGCTCTTTGTCTGAGTTAGGTTGTTCTGGCTGTTTGTCTCCATCTCCAATGCACACTCCTTTCCACAACTCATTGAAAAATGAGGGTGTGTTTTATCATTCGGGACCACTCAGGATAGTTCTCCTTACCAGTGAGAACTATTCCCACAATGGATATGATTAAATGCATACTGTAACAAAAAATTCTGCTACAAAATTTTACTCCTAATGGGAAAAAATATAATTCTGATATCACTAGACAGCAAATTCAAATGTCAATACGCAAGACTGTAAATACACAAAACTGTACAGCGCATTCAATTGGACAACGCTTTGAATTGGACAGCGTAAATACACAAAAATTTATAGCACATTCAATTGGATAGCGCTCTGATTTGGACAACGTAAATACAAAACTTTATAGCACATTCAACAGAAGTATATACAGCACTCCAACAGAGGTACGTTTTTTTTTTTTTTTTGTCAAAATACACAAATGCAAATGATAGTTTTGCATCTCTTCTCCTTGTTGCCGATGCGACCTCTTTTACCAGATCCGTCAGCTCTCGAAGTGTAGCATCCCTCCATGTGTAGATCTGCACTTCATCTTTTGGCTCTTTGCCTCTAACTGCAAAGTCCTCTGCAATATGATGATTTCAACGTTGTGGCCGTGGAGACTTGGGCTCGAATCAGCGCAGCGTTGTACCAATACACCATCGTGGGAGGACTCGTATCCCAGCAGCCACACCATTAACCACTTTGCATGTTCAGAGGTTCATTTGATGGAGGAAATCGTACTTATGGTGTAATGGGATTGCAGCTACCCACGGATACAAAAGGAAATTATATGTAACTAAGCAAATAAAATTCATACCATGAGATGGAGACAATGTTAAATTACAAGTCAACTAACAAAGAGCATCATTCGAACAAGGTATCACAACGAAAATATAGTGTCGTCCTTTTTCCTTTATTAAGATCCAAATGTGAAATATATCAAAAACCGCTGAAACAAAACTCTCTAGGTCTTTTAGCAGAGAGCTCACTAAATCAGAAATATGGAAGATGCAAATATGAATATGAATATAGATATTGGAAGACCAAAGTCTGAAAAGCCAATGATAACTAGTACAGAAGCTCAGTTTCAAGACGTGGAGGCTGGAGTGGACCGAGTAGTAAAGAGGCGCTCTGATATCAAGATAGTAAAAAATACCACTAAATTTCCAGCAATTCCAGCAAGACCACTGAGAAGAACCGTTGGAGGGCGAATTGGTCTCTGAATTTAGGCAGCAAGAAAAACTCACATTCAATTCTAGAAGCCAAGATGATTATGCGAAGAAGATGGCAAACATGATTATGGCAGAAGCCAGATAGATAATGCAACATTTAGACAGTGGCAGCAACTGTGGAGGGGACAGAAAGCACAATAGACAAACTCCATAGGGGGCAGTGGACAGACTGCAAGCAACTAGCAGAAGGGATTACAAGAGTATGCCAAAAATGGAGCTGGCTCTGATACCATGTCAAGTCAGGTAGTAACTCCACAAAATTCAATTCATGTTATTCCTTTAGGTTGGTCTTTATTATATACATGAGGGAGACTGTTCACTTCATCTTCCGATGACTATTCATATCTCTTATTATTTATTTACATTGATTATATTTATTCACCCAATATTGATGATTAGGTGTCAACATGTTCTAACCACGAAATTTGGTGGAGAGGCTAGAATACATGAAATCTCCAAAACTCAAATATCGTTTCTAGAAATTCCACCTAGAAATGACTGAATTAGATTATTAACCGATTTTTTAAATATTTCCTAAGCCTAAACTTAAGGAATATCGTTAATTAATCATAATTAATTAAGTAAAAGTGCGAATCATCTAGAAACTCACACAGATCGACTTCGATATGATCCTAGCCATTGATTAAGTTTTAATCTTGGTGGTTGGTGTTCCAACAAAGGATTATCAGAAGAATTCAATGGGCACTTGGAGAAGACACACCAGCAATTTGATTTCATTGGCAGATCGATTTCCAAAGAGAAACAACAGTTGTCGAAGAGCTAGAGATCAAAGCAGAGACAGTGAGAAGTAGAGACTGTTGTCTGGAGGAAGTTTTCCAGATTCGGAGAGGTAATAGCAAGGGGTCGAGTTATTCCCAGTTAGGCAGCACAGAGGACTGCACAGTTGCTTCAAAGAAGAAATTCAATTTAGCTAGAGAGAAATTCGTTTTCAATTCCAGAGGTCGAGCAAAGGGTCCAAAGTGTCGGAAAAGCGATTTCCTCAACAGAGACAGGCATAATGACTTCATGATAGGCAGTTCAAAGGCTATACGTCATAGGGTCTACGAAGAGCAGCACAGAGGCTGACACAGAGGGTCCAGGAGGACGAATTTTGGAAAGAGATGTTGAGTCGAGATTGCTTGTGGAAGAAGGGTAATTCCCTTAGATAATTTTGCCCAGATTTTCTTGATGTTTGGATTGCCAGTTGAGCATCCATAGATTGTACTCAGAATTTCACTACTGCTTAATAATAAAAACCCTCATTGTTGCATCGGTTTTCCAACATTGTGTTTTTCCAAGGACAATTGTCCAAAAATAAGTGTCAATTTTATTGTGTGCACTAGTATTTTCTCAGTTTCCAGCGCTATTATTTCCACAGTTTTTATTTGTGAAGGTTGTAGTGTGATTTATTTGATATTTTTCATAGCAGATAAATTGTTAACATAATTAACAATTAGAAAAATAAATTCCATTTGCTGCAATAGGATTTCAGTTTTGAAATTTTCACATGGTATCAGAGTGTGTGATGAGCAGGTAATCTCAGAAGCGGAGAAGAGAATTTTGCTGCTCTGTGGGAGTAGCAAGCCGAAATTCTTGAGGCAACGTAGTTCCTTGACAAGCAGGCCAAGTTGCTGGAGCAGGAATTCGATTTTCAGTTCCAGGGTTGCAAAAATGCCAAATTTCCCAGGATTGTGATTCTAGCAGTACGAGGGAGCAATTGCAGCTCATATTTTCGTTGAACAGATTTCTGGTTGGACATAGAGGGTTTTGTTGCAGTTGCAGAAGCAAAATCTGCATCAGGTGCAAGATAAAAGCACACACAACAGAGGGAATATTTTTGTCAGGGACTTTGAGTCTCAGAAGTTTGATTTTTCCAAGCAGATTAGCAGTAGCAGCTAGCAGATCCGCGCATTCTAGAAGGGAGTGCAAGTAGCAGAGCAGCAACCGAGCAGAAGGAAAGAGGGGGTTTTCAATAGTTCTTGGGATGGCCACAACAAGGCTTAGAGATCAAAATAGGTTGGAGGGTTCTGTAAAGACCAAATAACTGAAATATAAGCAACAATATGCAGAGTTGAAAAGGGGATTTCAAGGCTTACCTGAATTGCTGTACGGCTGATCTGCTCCTGCTCCTGCTGCCTTCTCTATTTTAGCTGATTCGATTACCGGAAAACCAATTCCTCCCAGCCAATCCAGCAAGCTTCTCACCGAAGCTTACTGCCCCCGTGCCCAGAACCTCAGGTCAATTGAAGCTCTTGACTCCTGGTTTTCTTAATGACCTCTGTCCTCTGCTCTCCTCCTTTCTCCTGCCTTTCCCCCCCCTGGTGATCGACTCAGGTCACTGGTTTTATAATAGCAGGCTTGGCGGTGGCCGCCTTCCAGCCTACGGCCACCGCTCTTTCTCCTCCCGACACCTCCCTGATTGCAAAATCTCCTCTTGAGATATTTATCCTTCTGATAATTTTGTTCATGCGCTCCGTATGAGGGTTTAAGGTTTTCTCACTTTATTACCTTAATGTAATTTTAGGTTCTATATTTTTTTTTTATAAACTAAATCCTTTTTATGTTTATTATAAAGTTTATTTTATGTTTAATTATTTATTTATATCTCTTTAATTCTTTTATGAAATTAAACTTTATATATATTATAGAGTTTTAACTTTATATCTATTATAAATTTAATTTATATTCATTTTTAAAGTTTAACTATATTTTTTATATAGAAGTTTATTATATCCATTTTAATATAAGTCCAAACTTTACATTGGTTAATTAGTTTAAATGGGTCGTTACATACACTCCCCCTTCGGAAAACTTTGTCCCGAAGTTAGAGTTTAGGTTTAAGGTTTTAATGGACATATCCTGCTCCATCCACGTTCCCCAGCTATGCTAAAATCAACCTATCCTTCCTAATCTCTTCCGCTCCCATCCTATCCGTCCTCTACTATAGTATTGCCATGACGTCAGTTTTACTGACCCAACAATGCATAAACTCTAAGGTGACAGCGTCGGTTATACTGACCTGATTCCCAGTAGGCATCCGGCAGTCATCATCACACGTCTAGGGGAGCGTGACTCGCACAGTCCTCCCATGACTCCAGGGTTCGGAGGACAAACGGTGGGTAACACCTCCACCCCTCCTAATAGAATTAGGGCTAGCACCCTATCATAGAATCACTTGGAGCTTTAATTGACCTGAGGTTCTGGGCACGGGGGCAGTAAGCTTCGGTGAGAAGCTTGCTGGATTGGCTGGGAGGAATTGGTTTTCCGGTAATCGAATCAGCTAAAATAGAGAAGGCAGCAGGAGCAGGAGCAGATCAGCCGTACAGCAGTTCAGGTAAGCCTTGAAATCCCCTTTTCAACTCTGCATATTGTTGCTTATATTTCAGTTATTTGGTCTTTACAGGTTCCTCCAACTATGTCATCTGGATGGACAGGATGTCCTTCGTGTTGGATGAATATGGCTTGAAGCTCCACATAGACAGTGTTGTGGCAGTTCCCCAAGATGCGGATCGGCGAAAAGAATACAAGAAGGAAATGGTGAATGTTAGGGTCCAACCCTAACCCCCTTATTTATGTAATAGGGTCGAGTCATAGTTATAGTTAGTTGAAGAGTCAATAAAGCCCATATTAACAATTGTAAGTGGTTGACCCGCGTTTAAAGAAGGGACCATAGTTAGTTGCAAATGGGCCATGGTATTAGATAGATGGTATTAATAAGAACCATGGTATTGACCCATGGTATTGCATGTATGAATCCTATATAAGGATAGAGACTCCCCTTGAGGAGGCGTCGTGTCTTATTTTGTAATTGAGCCCAGCTCTATTGGAGGTTGCCCCCTCGAAGAGGCAAGTGAACATTGTTTTCCTTTCGGAAGAATAAAATACATGTTGTTATTTCATATTGTTATGTGTTCTAGGTATATTTCTTCACATATTTGGTATTCTAGTATCTTCTCGCAGGTCAAGAGCATAACAACGAAGGCAAAGTGGTTGATCCTGGATGGATTCTGAGACCATATATTCTCACACATAGCTGGCAAGAATACTTCCAAAGAGATGTGGGATGCTCTCTCTAGAGATGTGGGATTTACCTTGATGTTAGTGGCATTTGTTGGACTCCTCTATCTTGATCCTACTAAAAATGTACCCATCACTAACAAAATATTGACTTGACATACTAAGCTTTTACTACCTATTTTAATGCTTAGATGGTGATATTGACAATGAAGATCCCAATATAGGCAAATATTTTGATGATATGTAGGTATTTTTTGTAACATGATTTTTTTTGGATGGTAGAGACCATCTACGACCTATTTGTTGATGTATTTTTGGTTCAAAGACGGATTGCACTCAATGTTATTATGGTTATGTGCACCGTTACATATAAATGAGTTGCTATTTGTATATAAATGGTTTGGATTTATATGGATGCACATGAATATATATGTTTTTCCATCAAATTTGAATATTTTTTGTTAAAATTGGCAACGAGAGCCAAACTCCATGTGGGTCATCTTATTTATGGCAGATGATATTTTTCTTGGATTCCTCTCTCCGAGAGGTGTAGGATTGATCGAAAGATCATCCAATTCCGACATGTATTTATGGAGATATGAATTTATTTGTGTTATTGACAATTTGACAAGGTCGGCCAGTGAGCAAATTACCCCCAACTCAACCTCAACATTGCATTTAAATACAAGAGACCTCAAGTAAATTCTTGACTTTCCTGTGAAAATTTCTAAACTGAAATTATATTACTGCAACAACTACTTTATTTCACCTACTTATTATTCTCAATAATTTATTGACGAAATTCCTTCAGCAAATATTAAAATAAGTTCTACTGCAGTGATCACACAATTACCCAGAGAAAAAAATACATGCACAAGAATCAATCACATCGACACAGTTATTTTTGGACAATTGTCCCCGAAAAAACCCAATGTGGGAAAAAACTATCCAGCAAATGAGGGCTTTATTAATCTTCAGCAGCGATTGCTTCTACAAGGAATGGTTTTACAGAGAAACTAAAAGAAAACACCTGAGACATTCCCTCTTAGACCACCTGACACTTTGGAGACCCTGCTCCCACTTCTGCGTCACCCCTACGTCACTCTCATTGACCTAACGTGGCTCTGAGTAGCTCTGCGTCCCTCTGTGTCAGCTTGCATAGGCCCTGTGTCTCTCTTTCTGCGTTGTCTTCTATTGACCTGCATTACCTCCTCCTCGATCACTGCCTACCGCTGAAGCTCTCCTCTTCCTCCACCCTGCAACTCCCCCTGAAATCAATCTCCTCTTCCATGAGAATCGAATTTCCTTTAGATACTAAGTATCTGCCAGTGTGTCTCCAAATGACCCTCAAGTCTTTTCTTATACTTTTCCCGTTTATGAATCAACGACCGAGATTAAGTCTCTAATCAATAGCTAAGATTAAAACAGACTTGATCCTCGTCTCTTAGAAGCTTCTCATCCTTATCTTTATTAATACCTATTAATATTTTTATTTTCCTAAGTTTAGACTTAGGAACCCATTAAAAATATTAATTATTTTAATAACTCCTTATCCGGATGGAATTTCTCAAAACGATTTTTGGGACTTGGAGATCTCATGTGCCTTAGCCTCTCCTCCAAATTTCAAGGCTAGAGCACATCCGATGCTACAAAAAATAAACACTCCCTCTTAGCGAGGAATGTACTCTAGCAATGTTTCACTATAAAAACATCACACTGATCTTCCGCATCGGTACCTTTGTTGATGCTTGGCTTGCTGCCTCACATCCCCTATGCTTCCTATACTGTTGCCCATGACACTGCCACTGCCACTGTTGCTCCTGTACTGCAGCTCCCTCTCAACTTGTTGCATCATGTTGTCCATAGCACTGCCACTGCTAACTATTGCACTGCAACTTCCGATACTTATCCATTATTGAAATGGATTCTTTACCATCCCCATCTTCTCCCTAAAATGAACAAACTTTGTTCTTCCTAGAGCCTTGGTGAGGATGTCTGCCACCTATTCTCATGTAGGAGTGCACCTCAACTGTACCGCTCCTCGTTGGACACAATGTCTGACAAAGTGACACCTGATATCAATATGCTTCGACTAATCATGAAATACTAGATTCTCAGAGAGCTTGATGCAACTTTGATTATCACACATGATCCTAGTCACTTCCATCCTTCTCCTGAATAGATTCACAAGCAATTTCGTAAGCCATACGGCTTCTTACGAAGCTGTGCTAGCTGCCATATATTTTGCTTCAGCTGAGCTCAGAGCCACAGATTTTTGTTTCCTACTGTACCAGGAGGTCATTCCTGATTCAACGTTGAAGCAGTACCCAGTTGTACTTTTCCAATCTACTGAACTTCCAGCCCAATCTGCATCAGTGAACCCACTCAGCCTGATGTCATTGCCTCTGGTGTACAATAGTCTATGCTTGACTGTTCCTTGTATATACCTAAGAACATGTTTGGTTGTTGCCCAGTGTGCCCTCTTAAGTTCTACCATGAACTAATTGAGAGTGTTGACAGCGTTACAAATGTTTGGCTTGGTATTGACCAGATACATCATGACCCTATGAGTTGTCTATACAAGGTGGGATCAACATCTTTATCTTCTGATGCATCAATCTTCTTCCAATTGGTGATCATTGGGGTAGCCATAGGTCTATAGTCCTGCATCCTGAATCTCTTCAAGATTTCTGTAGCATATCTCCCTTGTCCCAGGAAGATCTCACCCTTCTACAGCCAAACTTGAAACCCTAGAAAATAATGCATCTGTCCCAAATCCTTCATGTCGAATTTTGTGGCTAGGTTCTTCTTGCAGTATTTGATGAGCCTCGATGATTCTATCAGGAAGAAATCAGCCACATATAACACTAGGATTAGATGTTGATTCTCTACAACCAGATAGTAGAGATTAGGATCTGCGTCACTCTTGACGAACCCCATCTTCTGCAAGTAGCCATCAATTCGACCGTACCATGCCCTAGGTGTCTGTTTCATCCCATACAAGGCTTTCTTTAATCTGCATACATGAGATTTCTTCTCATGTGTCTCAAAACCTTCTGGTTGTTCGACGTATACTTCCTCTTCTATTACCCTGTTCAAGAATGTCGTCTTGGCATCCATCTGATGAATCTCCCACCCTATATGTGGTGCAAGAGATATCATAGCCTTAATAGAAGTATACCTAGCTACTAGGGCAAAGGTTTCTTCATAGTCTATCCCTTCCTTCTGAGTATACCCCTTAGCCACGAACCTGGCTTTGTATTTTCCACCCTACCATCTGCAGCATATTTGACCTTGTAGATCCATCTCGAACCTACCACTGATCTGTCCTGAGGCCTAGGTAACACTTCCCAGACATCACTGGCCATTATAGGGTTGTATTTCTCCACCATAGCATCTACCCATACTTGATGTTGAACGGCCTCCTGAAAACTAGAAGGCTCCCCAACTTGAGCTACTAAGGCCCGGTATTTGTCTGGCTGTCTTCGCTCCCTTTTACTATTCCTGGGTGCACCAATGAAGTCTTCTCCATCCCGTAGAATCTGTCGGAGTTCCCGGCTCGATCTTCCACTGGTAGTAGGTAGTAGGTATATCTATCAACTCCTCTTCTTCCTGAGATTCTTCCTGTTCTGAAGCCTTGTCTTCAGGAGGATTTCTGGTATCAGTTTCCACTGGTTGAAGTGGTCTGACCAACGACTCGTCTTTTGACTGCTCCTCGAAAAGCATTTCTCGGGATTTTTTGAAAGCTCTATCCTTCATGAACTTTACATCCTGCGGAACTACTACCTTCCTACTCCCTACAAGATAGACTCTATATGCCTTAGCATTCTCGCTATATCGCACAAGATATCCTTTCTTAGCAGTTTGATCTAATTTCTTTCTCTTCTCTTCAGGTATACGACAATATGCTAAACTCTCAAATATCCTGAAATGATTGACTTCAGGTGTCTTCCCAGTGAATACCTTCTCTGGAATGATTTTGCCCAATGCTCTGTCAGGAGTCTTGTCCTAGACATAAACTTTCGTGTTGCATGCTTCTGCTCATAGGAATTTAGGCATATCCTAATCATAAAGCATTGCCCTAGTTGCTTCCACAATAATCTTGATTTTCCTTTCTACTACTCCATTCTGCTCCGGATTGTAGGGAGTTGTCCACTCCCTTCTAATGCCTTCCTTAATGCAAAAATCAGTGAAGTCCTTGTCAACATACTCTCCACCATTGTCCGAGCGCAACACTTTTATCTTCTTTCTTGTCATATTCTCCACTAGAGCCTTGAACTCTTTGAATCAACTGAAAACCTCATCCTTGGTTTTCAAAAAGTGGATCCAAGTCTTCCTGGAGTGGTCATCATTGAAGGTGAAGTATTCAGCACCACTAAGAGCTTTTGTGGACATCGGCCTGCAGATGTCTAAGTGTATCAATCCTAGCACACTCTTTGCCCTATTGTTACTTTTGGAAAACGCAACTTTGGCATACTTGCATACTTGGGAGCGAATCAAGAGCGACCCAGGAGCGTGCTCTAGAAATTCACTCCTGTTGTGCTCCCGCAAAAAAAAAAATCGCTTCCTAGTATTTTTCACAATTTTTTTGTCACAAAGATGTTCCAAACACAAAAAAGAAATTTCAAAGAAACAAAATTTTTTTAGTATGACAGCCTAATATTCAAGCTTATGGCCCTAGTATTGATATGGAATTCATGGTAACTCTTAAAGTAAAAGTGTCATTCTCCTTTATCTTTCATTTTCATCCTTTTACTTAAATTTCTAACATTACCATGAGATGACTTGGGATGTTTGAGAGTGGTTCCAACCTCATTGGATTTCATAATGAGAAAGTAGAATTTTAGATTTCACTCAAAATCCAACAAACTTATCAGTTTTTCAAGATTGGGGGGATTGCAATGTTTCCACTGGATTTTGTCATGTACTAAGGTATGGGACTAGTATTTAATTAAGAGCACCAAGCCCTCTATGTACCTTCATGTTAGTGACATTGGTTGTCGAACTCCTCTATCATGACCCTACTAAAAATGTACCCATCACTCAAACAAAATCTTGACTTCAAATGCTACATTTTTTCTATCTTATATTAATTGCTGAGAGGGTGATATTAATCGCAAAGATCCCAAGATAGGCAATGATGTTGATGATATGTAGCTATTTGTTGTAGCATGATATTTTTGGATGCTAAAGGCCAACTACAGCCTATTTGTTGATGTATTTTCAGTTCAAAGATGGATTACACTCAATGCTATTTTGGATATGTGCACCCTTACATGCTATATAAATGAGAACTTGCAACTTGTGGATTTGGTCAATGAAGATTATAACTTCTAGATAGCTGATGTTATATGGTGTAATCCATGTTTTTATGCTTTTTATATCTAATTCATCATTATACATGCTTTTGTTGACATATATGCATCAAAATATATAAAAATATATATTATATAAAAAATTGCTCCCAAACCGGAAGCTTTTGAAAATGTTGCTCCCCGCTTCCAAGTAACCTTGCTCTAAAATACCATGTGTCTATTGGTAAAGAATTTTCTTTATGGTCTAAAAGATTTTAGACTAATTGGTAGAAACAGAAAAATCCATCACAAGTTAGTATCTGTTGCAGTTACTTATACCATCATCAAAAATGGCAACCCTCGAGTTTTCATAGAACGAGTATTAGAATTTAGAACTAAAAAGAATCTGTAGCAATAACTCCAAATTTACAGCTAAAAGACACTACCTTTACTGTGCCCAATGATAGTGTTCACTTTACGCTCCTTTCCAGAGAAATACAGAATTGCAGTATGCAGATCTTCAACCTCCTTCCAGTAATTTCCATATTGAAACTGGCCTTCACTTTCCCTGAAATGTAGCCTTTCTCAGTTATCCATTTCCTTTTGGAGATAAGCACAAAATAATGTAAACTAACATATGAGGGATACAAGAGAAAGGCAGATATTACATGAAGTGCAAGACCATCAAATACCTCTGAAATTGAGCTAATCTTTCATGTACTTACATTTCAAAACAAACAGCTAAAGTTTTTAAGCAATTATTCACAAAATATTTATTTAGAAAACAGCGTCAATAGGTTCAATATTTGAACAAATCAGAAATCAATTTATATCAATACGATGTATGAAGAAATATGGTATCTGCTGCAATGGAGTGTCATCATAAAACTACATTGCAAATCCTACAGGGAATCTATTACAGAATTTGTCAAAAGTTTTGAACCATAGATTGGGTTGAATGCCTACAATACCATATACACACCATGACACATATTGTTGCTTACAAATTAGGCAAGATGTATAAATAACAGGTCAAAAAACAAGTTCTAGTAAGTGTTGTTGATGTTGTAGTATTAATTGGTGTGAAGGCTCGCTTTCACAATCTGGTAATGTAAATGAAATGAAAATGATCTTTTCAAATGTGAAGAACAACTAACAGTTAACGAAACTGAAGTGAGAAATACATAACCAAAGTCAATTGAGTAATTCGACCATACCCACTATAAAATGAAAGTTTTTAAGTGCTCTCTAAAATCAGTATACAGGATGGAAACCCAGAAAGAGCAAGTGGTCACAACAATTGGGTTAAGCTATCACCATTAACTCCTAAAATCCAAGGTTGAAAAGAAGCTGGTCGAGAGAGTTCTGAGATGTTTTGCCTCTTTCTCCATGTAGTCCAACAATGAATTGATTGAATATGGTACTTGTTGCCTCGAAATCTAAGTTGCACGAAACGGGGAAACGGGTACGAGTTTCCAAAACGGGCACGGGTACGAAATGTGACCCCCCAAATTTTGGAAATGGGGAAATGCAATATATATATTATAGGACATTTAAGAAATATTGCAATCATAAAGCATATATGATACATTCTAATTAATTACATTATGATTAAATTGTCAATTGTCAATGCATAAACTATAAGTCTCTAAATTTACATCACATTTACTCATGAACAATCACATGATGAAAATAGAAATATCCAAAAGCAGCCACGAGAAATTTCTAATTTCTTGTCTCGTGCTTGATTGGGAGTCTCCTCCTACATAGTCGAAGGACCTTAGTGCTCTTGATTAAATACAAGTTTCATACCCTAGTACCCTACATGCTCTTGATTATTGGGAGTCTCCCATGCATAGAGGGCTTGGTTGTCTTGATTTAATACGAGTTCCATACCCTAGTACATGACAATCCAATGGAAACATTGCAATCCCCCCAATCCTAAAATCCTGAAAAACAGATAAGTCTCCTAGATTTTGAGTGAGATCTAAAATTCTACTTTCTCCATATGAAATCCAATGAGGGCGAAACCACTCTCAAACATCCTGAGTCATTTCATAGTAATATTAAAAATTGAAGTAAAAGGATGAAAATGAAAAATAAAGGAGAATATCACCATGACCTACATATTAACACTAGGGCCATAGGCTTGAACATTCGGCTGCCCCACTCAAAAAAATCCTTTTTTTTATAACTTGAGAGACATCTAGATTCTAGAAGCATCTAGAGGATATTTGAGTCCCCCAATAAAAAATTAGAAGCGAAAAAATTAAAAAAAAATACAAGAAAAAGTCAAGTTACAAGATGAAACTCCGATGTACAGCCCGGAAACTTGTTTCCGGTTGTGCTTGCCACATTTCCTCCTCGATAAACGTGCTAGTACGGCTAGAAACGAGATTTTGGGCCGTACCGTATGGGTTTCTCTGTTTCTATTTTGTTTCCGTACGGAAACAAACCTTGGACCCACGTTCCCTACAACTTAGCTCGAAATCTAGCAAGTCTTGTAAGGGGACTCACAAGGCAAGGGCCAAACCTTGCTTCAACAATGAGGTAGATTGCCACTATCACCTTAGCAATATTCCTCTTGCTCTTTAGTGGAATTTCACCACAATGGAGGCTTCTCAGTGATCACCTAGGAATATATTCTCAGTTATAA
The DNA here is from genome assembly GCA_000404065.3 of Pinus taeda. NCBI lineage: Eukaryota > Viridiplantae > Streptophyta > Pinopsida > Pinales > Pinaceae > Pinus > Pinus taeda. Next base: position 141,103 of record APFE031213692.1, read on the forward strand.
GGTTCAAGGTGAAGGAAACATAGGCTAGGTGGTGACACTCAATGATGGAAAAGGGCTCAATACTTCTTAATAAGGAATAGTGTATCATGGACCAAGACTAGCGACGGTTTATATGACCTAGGATTTTTGGATATGTAACAACAAAAGAATACCTAGGCACATATGAGTCAAAGAAAGGGCTTATTAAAAATATGAAATCAACAAAATAATCAAGCAAACCCTTTAGTTAAGCCTCAAGTTGAAGTCCTAATAGGGTTAGGATTTCTAGGGCACAAAAATATCTAGAGAAGGATGACATCAGCCCTCCAAGAGAAAGATTTACTATGCAAAAACGCTGGATTTTGAGTCAACAGGGTCACCAAGATAAAACTTGGGTTTTATTACCACAAACATGCATTCACAAATGCCCTAAATCAATTTGTCCCTATCAAAATACCCTGCCTGCAGCTTGCCTTAAAACGCTTTAGAAAAAAAGAAAATGAAAATGTTGAGTTTTTCAAAGTTTTTTACCAACACAAAGCTTGTCAATGCCTAAACCTACTTGGGTGATGGAGTCTTTAGGGCAATTTCAAGAGATAAAGAACAAATGCTTGAAGTAATGGGGGAAAAACTCTTGTTTCCACCTAAATAAACCCTAACAAGCTTTTTTGTGGTGGGAGAAATTAAATAGAAGAAGCATACTAAGAGGTCTCCTATGGATTTCAAGGAAGAGATAATCAACATGCAAAAATTAACCAGGATTCTCTATAAGTAATTTGCATTTAGACATAGATCACATAGAAACCCTAGCAAAAATTCAATTACATGTAAAAGAATGAAAAATTTGTGACAAGCCTACAATTCTTCCATGAAAAGGCCTTCTTTTAATCCCAAAAATTCATCTCCAAGACAAAAGCCAATTTCCAATAGCAAGAGCACCATAAAAAATCACATTAGTGAGTTACACAACGCTAAGTCAAGCTCTCATGAAGAGGTCGAAATAGTAGCGTGATGATCAAAAATAAGAAGTGAGGGATCCTCTATATATAGGAGGTCTATCCCTCACTTTTACAACATAAAATTAACCTACAAGCCCTATAGTAATTTTAATTTTGAGTGTCCATCAAGATAAGGGGTTACAAGCTAACTCCAAAGCACACAATAATAAAATTATGCAATAAAATCCAACACGTGTGGGCTGATAACCTCCATAAGCATGAAATCATGCCTTTTCGAGGCAATAAATGTTGTAAAAGTGCATGGATGGGCTAGTGGGATGTTCCATCACCATAATCAACTCCAATCCTTGAGGGGAAGCTCTCAAGAAGTGCCTCAAAATGCCTCCAAGCAGTGTTGCAGGGGATCGATTCCGCTCCCAATCCACACTCCGAGCGGGACCAACTCGGGAGCGCGCTCCCGAAAAGGGAGCGATTTCGAGAGCACACTCACTTAAAAAAAATTACGCTTCCTGGTTTTTTTCAATTTGATACAGGGAGCATCACTCTCGTCGCTCCAGGAGCTATTTTTATAACCCATGAGTGGTCGAGGAGAGATCGCTCCTGACTTCTCCCAGATTATAAAAATCGCTCCGAGAGCGATGCCCAAAGAAATGCACGAAAAAAAAAAACGATTTTTGTGGAAATAAAGTGAGGGAGGGTTAAATAGACCCTCCCTCATTCATTTCATCATTGTAATGAGAGTGAGAGTGAGAGTGAGAGAGAGTGAGAGAGAGGGTGAGAGTGAGGATGAGGGTGAGAGTGAGAGTGAGAGTGAGGAGCAAGGAGAGAGCAAGGAGCAAGGAGCAAGAGAGTGGGAGAGCAAGAAAAAGCAAGGAGCAAGGGGAGATTGAAGAGCTTGCACGGGGAGATTAGATGCCAAAGAGGTAGGATCTACAATATTGAATAGAGTGTCTAACAAAAAAAAATTTAATGTTTATTCCTAAATAAATAAATAAATTTTTTCTCTATTTCCCATTCCATTTTTTTAAATTTTGCAGATTCAAAACTTCAAATTTCAAACATCATGGTTATATTTCTTGGCATTTTGCTTCTTCTTGGTTCCTTTTTTGGTTATTATGGTGTTGGAGAGTAGAAAAAGGAGGGTTGAAAATGAAAAAGGGGATGATGAAGGGGGTCATAGTGGATTTGATGAAAACCCCGGTGAGGAGCAGCTAAAGGTGAGTGAATATGAGTCAGCTCAAAAAACTAAATAAGACCAAACTCCATTGTGGAAATATGTTAATAGGCCTGAAGCAGGGAAAGGGGGTGGAACCACTAAATTTCATTGCCCCCATTGCAACAATAATTACACAGGTTCATACACCCGTGCCAAAAAGCACCTCTGCGGGAAAAGGCCATGGGAAGGAGATAAACAAATAGGAATCAAAACTTGTTCAGGTGTGTCAGCAGCAGATAGAGCCAAATACATAAGGGAAGAGGAGGAATCCCAAAACAAATCTAAAAAATAAAAGGGTTTCTTTGAACCAAGCTCACAATCACATGCACAAAGAACTCCTTCAGTATCCTCCCAAGGCAGTGGATATGGAGGCACAGGGTCACCAGGTTTAAGGCGTAGAAGCATATCAGATTTCCTTGATGAAGGGTATAGGAATGATGTGGATTCAAAAGTTTACAGGTTTCTCTATGCATGTGGGATACCATTCAATGTTTTCACTCACCTTATTGGCACGAAATGGTTTCTGCCATAAATGATGCCCCTAAAGGATACAAGAGCCCTGGGTATAACAAGGCAAGAACCATTGGACTTGATCATGAAAAAGCAAAAATATCACATTCTTTGAATAGAATAACAAGTTCTTGGACTGACCATGGGGTGTCCATTGTATCTGATAGATGGACAAATGTAAAAGGCAAGCCATTGATAAATGTTCTTTCTGTGTCTATTAGTGGTGCCATCTTTCTTTCAGCATATGATTACTCAGACAGGTTCAAGACCGGCATCAACATTGTAGAACCATTACTTGAAACAATTGAGCATATTGGGCCATACAATGTCATCCAAGTCATCACTAATAATGCTCCTAATTGTAAGGCAGCAGGAGCAATTATTGAAGATAAATACCCCAACATATTTTGGTCTAGGTGTTTGGTTCACACAATGAACCTTTTGATGCATGATATTGTTAAGAACAAAAATGAACAATACAAATGGATTGGTGATTTGTACAAGAGAGGCAAACAAATAATAAAATTTATTACAAATCATAGCAATACCCATGGCCTTTTCCACAATCACTCAAGATTGGAGTTGTTGAATATTGCGAGGACTAGATTTGGTAGTTATTACCTCACCTTCAAGCACCTTTTGAAGGTAAGAGAGTCATTGGCTAGCATGTTATCAAGTCCACACTGGCAGGTATTAAAGGAAAAAGCTACAAATGCAGCTAACAGGCAAGGTTTTGAAGAGGTGGAGGAGGCCGCTCTTGATAGTATGTTTTGGGCATGTGTGAGGCAAGTATTGGATATCACCAAGCCCATTTATTACATGATTCGGTCTGCAGATACAGATAAACCAGTGATTGGCGAGGTGTATGAGCAGATGGATACCATGTTGGGGCAAATAAAAGATATTGTTCATAACAATGATTCCGACTTTTATAAATTGATTCACGATTGTGTGTGTATGCGATGGGATAAACTTAATGTTCCACTACATTGCTTGGCATATATCCTTACGCCAAAATACTACTTTACATCTTGGTTGGGCCAACCTGCACCAGGGGATGGGGTTAGGGTCAAACCCCATATAGATGAAGAGGTATCTACAGGATATTTGCAAGCATTAGAAAAGTTGATACCTAACAGGGACGAATGTGCTAGTGTGCATCTTGAATTAGGCAGATACTTCAGTGGCACTGGTTTGTTTGGTACCTTTCATGCAATGGAAGATAGAGACAGATTTGATGCTCTCACATGGTGGGAATCATATGGCGGCCATGGACTTTTGCCAAAATTGGCAAAAAAGGTTCTCTCACGGGTTGTAAATACTTCTTCTGCAGAGAGGTGTTGGAGCACCTACAACTTCATACATAATGTGAAAAGAAACAGACTCAATGAAAACCAGGCAGAAAGCTTGGTTTATGTGCACTACAACTTGAGGTTGTTGAGTCATTACTGTGATCAGGCTTATGAAGATCCAACATATAGTATTTGGGACAACCACCCAGAGGATGATAATTTGAAGGATGGCACTATACATCTTGAAGAACTGGAAGCGAAACATATGAGAGAGGAAGATGAAGCAACAACCATGCCACCTCCACCATGCAGTAGCAGTGCTCGAGTTCCGAGTTTTGTTCCTTTGTTGTCGCCGCCTCCATCTACACCCTCACGTGGAGGGCATGTGCCTTCTGGTTCTGGTCGTCGGTCTGTGCAGGAGGAGACTCCTAGAAGACCACCACGACCTGCTAATACATCAAACACTTCTCATGGCAAGGACCACATGAAGTAGTAGATAATAGATTTACAGTTTACTTGTCTTTTCTAGTTTCTATTAGTTTTCATAACTATTGAGTCTTGACTCTTTCATATCATAATGATATTTTTTGTAAACAATATATGGCTGTGACAATTTAAGTTTGAAGTTTGAAGTTGGCAATTATAACTCATTGGTAATGATTCTGAATTATGAATATTGTGCTTCGTGAAAGTTGTTTCATTTTCATTTCATAATTCATTTTATATACATTTCATTTCATGTTAGATATTATTTTCTTATAATGGTTAAAGTTTAACTTAGCTTACAAGTACAACTTTGGTGATCAATGATGATAAATGTTATATATTGAATTTTTCAATTTTGAAAGCTTGAAGTTGAAACTTTAAGATTGATGAATCATGATTCATGAGACTCAATATGTTGTATGTTACTAACTTGTGGACGTGGTTTGATGAAGATTATAACTTCTAGAATGATTTATTGATGTTATATGGTTCAATGATCAATCTATGTTTTTTTATGTTTTTATATCTAATTCATCATTCTACATGTTTTTGTTGACATATATGTATCAAAATATAAAAAATATATATATTATATAAAAATCGCTCTGGGATTCGCTCCCAAATCGGGAGCTTTTGAAAATGTCGCTCCCACTCCCCCCTTTCGCTCCAGCTCCCAAGTAACACTGAGGGCTCCAAGTATCAAAACCATGCTCTAGGTGCCATCACCTTCTCAAGGGCTAGAAATATGATGTGGCATCATCACTCTCCGGCATTGGGGCTCCAAGTGCTAGTAGAATCTCTCCCTTGTCATCCTGGGGATGACCATCACCATTTGGACTCCAGATCAAGTTATGCCCATCAAAATAGTGTTAAGACCAAGATGGGGGCATGTTGGTTCTGATGGATACATCATCACGAATCTCCAACACCAGGCAAGAGGATCTCAATGTTTGTCGAGCTCTCAAGAAGAGGTAGAAATACTAGTGTGATGATCAAAAATAAGAAGTGAGGGATCCTATATATATAGGAGGTCTATCCCTCACTTTTACAACACAAAATTAACCTACAAGACCTATAATAATTTTAATTTTGAGTGTCCATCAAGATAAGGGGTTACATGTTGAGAAATATAGGGCAACATTAATTATGTGATTTATCTTACTTAGTAACTTCTTGTCAATGCCTTTTAGTTCATTAGATTAGGATCTTCTTATTAGTGTTCTTCTTGAACAAACAGCTACCAATGCATGAACATAAATAGACAAGAGACACGGAATGTAGGCTATCAACCAGGGCCAAAAGCTCTTAGTCTTTGAGAGGAAAACCCACACAAATTCTTCTTATAGAGATTCCAATTGATGAATACCAAGACCAAGACCCTTGACCTATTAGCCACTCCAAGACCAAGACACTAGTTCTCCTTTCTGGGCATAATGTGATAGCAACGAACTATAGACATACTTGACATATCACTGTACCATATTGGATTCTTTACATCGGATTTAGTCAAAATCTGGGCTTTAAGCCCCAAAACTTCCCTTGGGAGATTCCGCGCCCAACAAGCCCCCAACAAAAACATCATGACTCGCCCTCGAGTCACTCTATCGATGCAGAGCAGCTGCTTGATGACAAAGATAGTTACTGGGACGCAATGGTAATGCGGCACCCAAAGCAAGTTTAACAACCCTGCTTTCTCTACTCCATGCAACCACTTATGCGGCTCCAACTCTATGACTCCCGCCGCAGTGTTTTTCTTCGGCCTCATGAGTTGTGCGGTTGCGAAGTGTGGGAATTTCTCGTGGTCCGCGAGATCCCAGTCTTCAAAATTTAGACCCGACACCCGTTCCAAGTGCACTCCTTCAAAAACGATATCGTCAGGTAGCAGCGGAGTGTGCAGAGAGCTCTTTCTCTCATATAGGTCCTTGGGCACCCTTGCCTTCCCCTTCCACGGAGGAACATATGTTGGTAGCCTAGTTAGAGGGGCCGCGCCCTCGGTTTTCACCTCCATGCCTCCGTCCTCCTTCTCTTCGACCAGGATTTCCTCAAGGTCTTCCTCCACCTCATCGATTTCCACATTAACCGCTTTCCCTTTTTCTTCCATGGTGAATTTAGTTCTCAGCAGGTTTCTAGGGGACAGGGGCACCAGTACCATGGGTTGCTTGTCTTCCTTGGGCCTCGGCTTGTGTGGCGATTTGGGGATTTCTGCACTATCCTGGCGCTTTCTAGGGCGTCTCCTATCGTCATGGCCTACGCGGCCTCTTCAGCGGTCATCTCGCCGATATCCATGGCTTCCTCTGGCGTGGTCATACTGTTGTTCCACACATCTCTCAACGGTTCAGGTAGGTGCTCAAATAATGCCTTCAAGTTCAAAGAATTGAACAGATCAGAGTTACTGAATCTCAGGACGCGCAATAGATCAATTCTTAAGTGGCCAAGTGTCGTTTGCTGGGCAGCCCTTTGCAATTTATAGCACCTTTTGAATTCGAATTCGACCGTTCCCCCCAAATCAAGTCCATTAATGCTCCCTTGGCAGCAGATTTTCCCAAATCTAACCCATAAAGTTTGCCTTAAATGCTTGCCGCCCGCTCCAGTTGGCCTCAAACCAAGCATCACATCATGAATAGTGACTGCAACAGTCACTTCCCAGCCAACCCGCGCAGCAGTGCAGCTAACCTTGCGTTGTCACGAACCCTGTGACACTTTGCTCCTACGCGCAGTCCTGACATCGCACAGCTCTCGGGCAGAATATTTTATAGTCCCGCACCTCCTTTCAATTGCCTGGAGCGCTAAGACTATGCTTTCTACGACTAGTCAGCTGGCCGGGCCGCCCGTGTACAACTTCAACCGACTACCATTTACTTTCCCTGAGAAGAGTTCGCTATTTAACTTCTCCAACTGTATCGCGCCACCCTCTGTGATTTCCTTAATAACATATGGTCCCATCCCATGCAGCAAACTAAGAAATTTTCAGCAGTGGTCCCCACGTCTGTCAATGTAATCAAGCTCGTCCTGCTTTATCACTACAGTCTTTCTATCAAGAAAGTCCTTCTTTATTCCTTCCTCAAGCTTCTTGACTTCCACTTCTGCCATGGCACTTTTCTCCCTTAACCGAACTCTTTCATTCATGAGTTCTTGGAGCCTAAGATCACCCTATTGGATCTCCTCATCAAGTCTCAACCACTCGTCTTCGCACTCTTCTAACGCCATGAGCCTTTCTTTCAAGGCTATGTGGTCCGTTACCTCTGCAAGCGCCACTATGCGCGGGCTAGACTCAATAGACTTCATAGGTATTACAGCCTCTATTCTATCAACCAACCGAAAAGGCGTCTATCCGAGTACGCGCAGGTCCCAACCATTTCGCTGCGCGTTGCTTACTTTGTCCAGGGTGTTGCACACCTTATCAACTAGTTCCGCGTGGATAGCCTTTTGTGCGATTGTTCTCTCCACATATTGTCTATCCAACCTTAAGAGCCAACTGCACATCTGCCCCCCCAACACAAGTTTATGGACCATACCTCTCAACGCGGAGTTCATGCGTATCCGCGTAGGTTGCTTTCCATAGGTCGGCATCCACCTGGCTAGATACATGCACGGATCATCTCGTCTGTCATATTTGTTTGTTAGTCGCATCCTAGGCTTCCCAAAACGCATGCGCATCATTCTTCTGCATTCGTGCTAGTCTTCAAAGCTCCCTTTGTGTGTACCCCACCACCTCGCAGGCGTAGCGCGCAGTGCCCAATTAGCCTGGAAACGTTGCTTTTCCAACACTTCTCTTTCAAACATATCTAGGAAAGTATCTATCTCACTTAACCTAAGTCACATGACACGAGGACACGAGACACGGAGGACACGTAAATACGAGTATTCAATACGAAACGCAGCGACCCGGAAACAGGACACGGGGGACACGTTTTATATATATTTAATAAAAATATATATATATATACTACCAAAATATAGTTTTTTATCCATATTAAATTGCAGGTTGCAGGCGCAGCTTATCTAATCAAATGACTACAACTGACAGATGTATTCACTCACGAGCTTCTTCAGTTTATTTATTGTTCCCTTGTTGAACTCACAGGTTGGATCCACAATAGTTTGGGATATAACGGTTTTGGGCTGGGAAGTGACCTATGGAGAAGAGTTTGTCCCTAATACAGAAGGCAGATACACAATTATGATATCGAAAATGAATACAATGGCTTCTGATGAAAAACCATTACGTAACTCTTTCAAAATTCATTACGTAACTCTTTCAAAATTGAGAATACTTCATCAAAGAAGAAGAGAGTTGTTTACCAAGCCAAAGTCAAGAGTGATTAGTAGCAAAAGCCATGAAGTTGTTTCTGTTACTTCGTTTCTTCAATCCCCTGGGAAGAAATGCCAGCCTGTGATGAAGATACCACATTTCAGATCTTTAATGTGCATAGACATCTTATGATTATTGTCGTCTTGTCCTCTTTGGAGTTTGTTTTTATGGTGTAATTGATTTTTCGTAATTTCATGCCAAATTTAGAAGCATATGAGTCTTCATTTGTCCAAAATAAGTGTTGGAGTTTGATCTCTGTACACCTACAAGATATGTAAAAATGACGGTTATGTTAGGAGAGCTGTATGACGATCATCATCATCATCAGTCAAGCAGGTTGGTCATGTAAATTGTCTGTACACTGCATCCATTTTCAATTTGCTCTTAGCAATCTGTGCAGGGGATATGATAGAGATCTCATTTTGTCAGGTCATGTAATTCTTTTACCTCCATTGCTTACCGGTTTTGTTACATCATTCCATTGAAATGATCTGCCTTGAATTTTAAAATCTGTCATCTCCTGTCTTAGTGATTTTTCCAAGTGTCTGGCATAAAATGGCATAAACTAAAGAAAAATAAAGGATGAGATCACGATTCAGATTAGATGCTAATTTGACGGGAACTGAACTGTGGGCTTTGTGGCCAACCACATGAGGTGGTGATTATTCACTGGGCTATAAGTCTACAAGTTAAGCAGCAACGAAAATAACCCAACGAAAATAACCCCGAAAAGACCACGCGTAGGCTTTAATAAGTGTTTTTTCCCCAGTACGTATTCAAAACGGTGAAATACGTTAGGGCAACGTATTCTATACACGAAATACGCGTATGCTGAATTTATGACACGAACGAAAACGCCGAATACGTATTCCATTTTTTATGACACGATAAAAATCGTATTCGACACGTATTTGGGCCGTTTTCGTGTCCAATACGTGAAATACGGGACACGGGACCCTAGGGGACGTGTCCTGTGACTTAGCACTTAACCCATCATAAGTAAGCAGATCCCTCTCTTCCGTCAATACGTAGTGCAGCGATCTTGTCATCATATTACAGTTCGGCATGGTTACCTCGTGTAACCGGTTCTGCCATCGCTCTATTTCCTCCTCAAAATCCGACGTACAGGAGCTTTCGCACTCCCATGAGATCCGTCCGTCTGCGGTGGGGTTTACCCAATCTTGCTCTCGCGCGGTTACTTTGTAGATGTAGTCCAAATCATTGTCACTTTCATAGTCACGCATTGGCTCTGCATAGCGCGATCCTTCAGCAGGGTCCAAGGGTATAACTACACACAGAGACTTCTTCTCAAAAATCATCTTGCGCTTCTTCAGATTAATCACCCCGTTCATGTCAATTGCCCAATCAATTCCTAAGAGCGCGGGGTAGGGATTGTTTTCATCAACAATCTCTATTACTTCAAAGTCTGCTAGCACGCTCACTCCCTCAATATCCACAATGATTCCCTGCAATCTTCCCATAGGTATTATCTTATTTTGGTTCGCCATTCGCAGCTGAATAGGAGACCATTACAGCATAGGCCTCCCCATGTGCTCCCATGTCTACTTCGACAGAACATTCACGTTCGATCCTAAATCCAGAATTACGTGCTCCATCTCATATTCTCCAATCTGCGCAGTTAACCTCATTTCTCTTCCTGTCCTCGTCGTAAGCTTTCCAATCTTCCAGACAATGCGCGGTTCTCCTAGCGCGGTCCCAGCGCATCTGTTAATGGGTTCCTGTAGTCCCCTTACAACCTTACTGTCGTGCAGTAGCTTCATATATGTTTCTAGGAACACCATAAGCATAGATGGGTCCATTTCCGGCTCCAATCTATCTTTGCTTCCTAAAGTGGAGGCATCAGCAAAGCTCTTCTTAGCTTCCATGAAGGTTTTGTTAGCGCGCTCCAAATCAAACTCTACTTTCATCGGAGCCTTACGAACCCAAGTACTATCTTCAAATTGTTTGCCTTTATCATCTCCTGTCGCGATTCCACTTTGGAGCACAATGTTCACAGTTGGATCTTCCTCGCGCGCCTCAGACCTCATCATCTACAGGTTCTGAGTCAGGGGAGGTGGTAGCGCTCCCTTGTCGCGTATCCTAGCTGTCAACGTAGGACAATCTTCTGTCTCATGATCAAACAAGGTACAATACAGACATGATGGACGCGTTGGGTTCGTACAATCACGGGCATAATGCCCTGGCCCTCTGCAATTGTAGCATATCAGCTGTCCGCGACCTCTTCGAGGTCCTCCTCCACCTCGGCCTCGTCCGCGCCCCTGAAATCCCGTTCGTGCCATTCCTGCATTCGGGTCTAGGGGCCACGATTCGGCCTGAACTCTGTAGGTGGGAGTTCTATCCATCATTAACTCATAGCTTCTACAAGTGCGCTCATCATGTCCTACTGACGTATAAAAGTTACAAAACAATTGCTATGAATTTTGTGTATACTTCTGTAACAAATGGCAGTTGTTCGTAGCGTGTTTCCCTCCTATTTGACAAATTGCGCACCACAAAGTAGGCGCCGCGCTAGGTCCTACTTGTGCCTCCAGTCTTAACGACATTGGTCCTCCTCCCGCGAGGTAGTTCGCAAACACTGGGCAGTGGTCCTTATCATGACCCTAACCCTTGCATTTTATGCACCACACTTTTTCACCCACTTATGGTCGAGTTGTCCTATCCTGTTTCAGACTCTGCATTTCAAGGCATAAGTTTTTCAACTGCGCGTGGATCCGTTGAACTCCTAAGTTAGGATCCTGCATTGGGGTCTCATGCAGTCTCATCGCAATCTCCAAGGCTTTTGCCTGAGTTGTTAACCTCTGTTGCGATAGCGCATTCCTCAAATGCGGCATTAGCAATGCTACAAACCATTCGCGGTGTTGTCCATCCATCAAAGTCATATTAGCCTCGCGAATTGTGCACTTCAGCGTCTGATCCAACACCCAAGGAGTCTCCCCTGGTAGCATTGTGATCTCTTTGAATCCAATGATGGACTGCGCCTCTGACTTTGCCCTGCTAAATTCCTTATTTAGTGCAATTTGGATATCTACGATTCCCGCATTCGGATTGTCATTAGAATGCTTAATATACTAGGTCAGTGTGCGGTCCTGCAGGGCACTAACCAGTGTTGCTTTCTTTATATTGTCATCTATAACTCCCTGTGCTTCCCATACAGCGCTTATCACGAACCAAAACTGGTTTGGATCCTCACTTCTTACTCCCTTGAACACAGGCAACTTTATCGTGCTTGCCATATTGACTCGCTGTGGTGGCAGAGGTGGTACGGGTGAAGATGGAGGTGAAGGCGGTGAAGCTGGTGGCAGTGTGGGTGGGAGTGGTATGTGTGGAATCCTTTGCCTTATCAGATGGATCGCACTTCGTGGGGAGACCTTCGCGAGCTCTTCCTCGTCCGCTTGCGGAGGGGAAATCAAAGGGCTGTTCTTTGGTCCCTTACTTCCTTCGTCTGTAGGTTTTTCCACTTTAATTGATGTAGCTCCGAACATCAATTTAATTGCATAACCCTCTTTTCACATAATAGCATTTTAATCCAAGTATTCAGAGACTTTACATACTTACCTCACGGTCCTTTGAGAAAGCATCACTCTGCCTCGCTATCGCTGACTTAAGTATCTACCATGAACTCAGTAATGAATCCTCCTATAATCCGATCGAGCCAGTGATCAACAGCGCCCGCAATCTTATCCTCTAATGCTTCCAATTTGCGCACCAACTCTGAGGTCCACACAATAGGATTGTCGAGCTTCAACCTTCTTTGGTTATCTGCTAACTTTGCGATCCACTCGCACAATTCAGTAGGGAAAGATGCGAAGAAGATTTCGTGGAACTCTATGTACAGATAGCAGTCTAACCACTCTTCTTTTGTCAGTCACACATTCCTATTCTCCTGCCCCGTGAACTCGTGAATTCTCCTGTCCAACCAACCTTCAATTTCCTTCTTAGTTGGATTTCAATGATACGACATCAGACATCTCTATGCAGATTCTGGTCCCGGCAGTGGAACTATTTGTTGGCTTGATGGGGCTTGACTCGGGTTTGGAGTTAATTAGCCAAATAAATCCCTACACTACTGGCCCTTTCGACAACAGCCCACGGAGCGTGACCTGAGGTCTCACCTGAAGCAGTATCGGGGGATGCTGGAACCAAGTTTCCGCACCCTTGAGATCTCTGAGGAATCGATTTAGTCCAACTGTGAATACCTTCACACAGGTTACTTCCCACACTGCCCTGACCTGCGAGGCCTTCACAATCTGTTATAATAGACTTCGTGCAGCCCTAACTAGGGCCTGAGATGCTTTCGCACTGCTAAGGCAACGATCTGCGCTATTTCCCCAAGTCACACCTCAGATCTTACTTATCTTCTTATAATTGTTAGTTAACTTAGCATAAACAAAGACTTTATCTTATATTCACTAAATCAACACAATCATATAAGTTCGCGCATCATATAAATAGCAGAAATGTAATTTATACCCAATACATTCAATGCAGAATACAATAAATAAATACACAGGAATGGTATAAAACTTCTCTTTATTAATGCTTCAATCAGTTATAAACTCAACCTACCCTGCGCACTCAGCTGCAGGGGTCCACGCACTCAGTTGCGAACTATTAGGCCTCTGCGCACTTAGCTGCAGAGCCTTCTCCTACTCTATGACCCAAGACTTGACTCTACTCCTAGATAAGACTCACTTCTTCATCCTTCATCCATCAATTGATTTGGTGAATTACAACTTAGAGCCTCGCTCTATTTATACAATCCCATGGTCAGCGGACCATGGGTAGATCTCTAAAGCCGACATTACATTTACAAAAATGAGGGCGGACAACCCTATGACTCATTTACAAGTTTGCGCTCCTTGCCCACAAAACACGTAGTCTTTACATCGAATTTAGTCAAAATCTGGGTTTTAAGCCCCAAAACTTCCCTTGGAGGATCCCGCGCCCAACACATCCTCAAAGAGCATCAGATGCCAGATGTTTACCCAATCTTCCATTCTGTCTTCCCAAGTGAAGACCAGAATGATGTGTCTATCTCTCCCTCTCAATTAGGAAGAACATATCAATTCCTAAGTTTCCTCTTGGCTTAGGAATTTCCAAGTTTCTTCCAAGTAAGAAACTTGTTTTCAAGCTCCCTCTTAATTAGGGACCTACAACAGCGCCTTAACCAGCTGCTTGAAGAGCTCCTTCCTTCAATGTCATGAATTTCTTTGTCAAGGAGTCTTCAACTTTTGTGGATTCTTCATAGGACACAAACCATCCATCACTTTCATCCATGGGTCAGTCATGTCATTATTCCTTTCATCAGAAAGTGATCCATTAGTCTTCATCTAGCCTTGCTTCATGCCATGTTGCTTCCCTTGGCAAACCTACATAAACCCATCTAGATATTTGTTCAAAAGAAAGAAATGAACACTTAAATCGAAATTACCTTTGTGATGATCTTTCATCATGACATCTTCTAGTGTGCATCAGCATCCTGCATAGATGTTGATATATCTCCCAAGATATCCATTGTCAAGGGTCTCCATCTTTTTCAGACTTCCATCAAAGTCTTCATATCTTTCCGGGAGATTTCCTAGTCAAATATTCTTGGTATTTCGGATGTTGAGTATCTTTACCATGGTTGCATATCTCATGATCTCTTCCTTTCTTTCTTCACTCATTTCATTACCAGGAGCTTCCGATCAGAGTTTCTCAATTGTAGTTAGCCACCTCATACTTCATATGAGGACATATTATATTGATTTCATCTAGTGCGACCCATGCTTTCTGGCAACCTTTCGTAGGAGGGGATTCCTTTCCTTTGATCATGCTTCTCAAGATCGAGTAGTGATCCATGTTACCTGCAACCATACAACATGACTTTATAATATTGAATATAAGCATACATTCCTCATTCACCTTTAGGTCATCTAAGCTTCTTTCAACAACTTCCTTGATTGAAAAGAGCTTCAACCCCTTCATCTGCTTCATCTCTTATGTCATCATACCATTATCCCATGAATTCCACAAGTTGGAGGTCTTGATGAAACCCTTGCTTCCACTCTAGATTTGTGAACAATCTGATGAAGATTCTATTAGTGAGTCTTGAGGATCTTTCATATCCTTATCTAGCAGATGTTCCCTTTTGTCCTGATGCATGATGAGACTTGTCCTGGATGGCTTCTTCCTTTCCTTAAGTTTCTAATGAGGTTCCCAAGAGCTATATCCTTCATATTTCGTTGCCATCGATTTTGTTCTAGTTTTCCTTCATGTTTCCCTATGAGCTCTTGCTTCTAATGCTCTTCCTCTTTCATCTTCCTCCACTTCTTCGGTGAAATAGACTTCTTCTCTATATTCCTTGTTATTGCCCTGCTTGAGCTTAGGACAACCTTTCTTGTAATGCTCATAGCATCGAGTCTTAGTTATGTTCTTTGCTCCTTTCGAAAAACGTTTGAATACTTTTTTTGCCCTCAACCTGTCTTCTTCTATCTTGCATGGCTATCACAAGTTGTTGAATGGAATAGCTTTCTTATCCTTATAGTCATTTGTTACCTTGTTCATCAGTTAGAGTATTTAGAACAGTGAGGATTCATAGTTTTAAAACTCCGACTCCGACTTCGACTCGGCCGAGGATCGACTCCGACTCCGACTCCGAAACGGTAATGACTCGGCCGGCTCAATTTCAATCACTCGGTCGTTGTAAAAAATA